>JZKD02S1418423.1:95865-116158 GCA_000966675.3 Picea glauca | reverse complement strand
AGCTATTATCTTGTATACATTGCTGTTATAAAATTCTGTTTGCTTCATCTTGCATCAACTTATTGCTTTTATTGACAAGTCCAAGGTTTTATGAAGCACTAACATCAAATTGTACCTGCAAAAGATATTTTTTCTTGTTGCTTTGTTCTGGGCAGGTACATCTAAGCACGTCATTGCTTCATTGACTAAAACTTTCAGACTTTCTGATCAGTGTGACTTGTGAGACACCCGGGGACGTCTCTCCTGGGCTATCATCCCTAAATAGAAAGAGGTATCTTATTAAGGTGCCAGTGATAGGATAACCTCTTGTTACGCCAATTTGCCTTTCCTTAGCCTTACCCTTCGGGACAAGTACAAATTGCGCGATAACATGGTTTAGCCTCTCATTTTCCCAAAACTTAGATGGCCCAAGTCAGTCTGGATATCTAGCTAATATCTAATAGTTGATCTTGGTTTGTAGGATAACAATAGCCAAGATGCACATGGATTGGTCAACATTTATGTTTTAGGTATAAAAATTTCAGTGCACAAATAATGATCTTACGTTTATTTAGTATCTTTTCTATGGACAGTAACATGCAACTCTAAAGGCTTGGGATTTTTACTTTGATCTGGTGAAGTTCATGGCTCAAGCATAGCTTCATTCTTATTATGCATTCACATTCTCACTGTGGCATGATGACTAGAAGTTTATTACAAAGTTAATACAGAGCTTGTTTTCATGTTGTTTGTTTGATGACTGTCAAGAGGTAAACTGTAGGAAAACCAACTACTTGTGTTGATTGGTGGTTGAACGCACAATCTTATGACTAAATTATCTCAAGTTAGTTACTGCTAACTCCCAAAATTGCACATCCTAATATCAAGTCCTTAATACCAATTAGGGCAACTCTAGTGCTACTCAAGAGTGCTGTCCATTGTCCCCACAACAACTCTCCTCCCACTTTAGAGCTGGTGCTGTTCCAGCTCAAGGAGGGAATCCGTAAATGCCGTTGTTTGACCGGCAAATTAGGCTCAAAAGGCAGAAGATAGATCAAATGACAGTAGAAATTAAAGATATTTGTATGAAGAGTGATGGATCCACACAGGACTGGTGAGTTCCCTTTGGGTTATGGAGTCTTAATATGCATACAGAGGCCTTGACATGCAATGTATAACATCAACAGGATAATCAGATATGAGATAAAACATGTGCTTGAGAGTGCTCTGACTATAACTGCAAATTCCTCTTCCATTTATTGCAGTGCCAATTATTTTCAAGCTTGCTTTTTTCTTCTCTTCTTGCTTGTGTTTTCACTCTCCTGTAGTTCCTTAAGTTTCATCGAGTTACTGTCTCTACTGAAGGATTTAGGAAATTATGTATGCGTGAAAAATGCTTCAACTAGATGTTTGTTTTAAGTAGAAATTCCTGTCATTCTTCTCTGGAATTTTCCAGTCAGAGGCTTGGAATTTTTGAACTTTTGGCCTAGCACCGAGTTTAACATGGTACTGTGATATTAAGGATACATGATATTTTTCTTGATCCAAATGACTGCATTGCTGGTGCAATCAGTTTCTGTATTCCATGCAACGCTGTCAATTTTTGACCAGTCTATTATGTTAGTTTCTGTTGACTATATCTAGTAGGGGCTGTACTACAAATGTCAAATGTATATGATATAGCCATTTGTCTTTTTTGAGTGGGGAAATAAAAATTATAATTCTTTGCTTGTAACTACTTATCTGATATGTTTTAGTTCTTTATTCTGGAGGTAGTGCCATTTTCTTCAATCAGTAGAACACAACTGACTTCTGGAGATAATTGCATGGTTAACTAGGAACATGCTAAAAATTGACATGGCTATTTGAAACTGCAGGTTTGGGATGTTTCTTCTCTCAAGCAGGATGTGGTCATCGGTGGTGCTACCTTCTGTCTTTTCAACAGCAAGAAACAACTTAAAACAGGACAGCAGAAACTTAGGCTTTGGCCAGGGAGAAAAGCAGATGGGTCGGTGCCTACTACTACACCTGGAAAGGTGAAAGTTTAACAATCTAAATGAGAGAAGTGTAGATCCAAATTTCACTTTAAATTGCTAAAAGTTTGATATTCTAGATATTTCATAATGGGTTTTGTTCAACAAATTTCAGATTACGATGAGATAAAATTTGTAAATCAGCTTGCGTATCATTTTAGAATCAGAATGCTGATTACTACTTGGATACAGGTGCCTAAGTCAGAGCGAGGAGAAATTGAGCGCTTGGAGAAGCTGGTCAACAAATATGAACGCGGGCAGATTCCACGTATTGAGTGGCTTGATGAACTTGCATTCAGAGCCATTGAGAAAATCAAAGAGAGAGAAAGTAGATGCATTGGGACATCTCATTTACATCTTATTGTTCATCTAGTTCCTTTTGAGCACCAAGTTGCTTTCCAGGTAGGCCTTTTAACATGTTTGTAGGTTATCCTAAGATGGTCAGTCGTCTGGTCTTATTTGTTTGGAAAGCAAAATTTAATACTTGCATTTTATGCTTTTGCAAACTTGTACAAACTTCGTTTGATCATATGCACCCAGCATTTCTTCATACATGCAATTTGTTCTAGAGGAGTTCTGTATATTGAACATTAATAACGTGCTTAGCAATGCTGTTGTTTACCATTAAAAGTACTTCTCTTTTATGTGTTGGAGAACACTTCAAGATATTTCCAGTTCTTCTCAGCCATATTTAGAGACATTTTGGAGGAAATAAGTCTTTTATTATAAGGAAAAGATGTAAAAAGACCAAAAATAAAATATGTACGATATGTACAGAAGCTCACAGTGCAGTCGGAGAATCTTTCTCAGTTTTAATAACAAATTGAGAGAAGATCCAAATATGCAAAAGCATTGGCACTCTTGACATGTCTAATCAAAAGAAAATCATTGGCTTGGAGCTGAAAACATACCTCTTCCCACCAAATCCTAAGGAAAGAAGAAACATAACTAACATCAATGTCAAAGATACCCTTACACCTTAATTTCCAAAGGGAATACAAAGCAGTATTCAAAAGGCCAATTAAAACTGGGAGGACCAACTGCTTAGAGTCACCAGCCAGAAAAAACCTTGTAGATTATAAGATAAGTGAAAAGGCCATACACTAAGGACTCATGGAGTGTGTGTATTCAACACATACTTGAATCTGTGGAAGCCCACCTAGCATTTAGAGTTGATCCTGTTACCATTCAAATTCTCACTAGGTGTAAAAAGTCTCAGCACAATTGGTGAGAACCTAGAGACAACAACTAGGCAAGCCACCCATTATTGCCTCAGCGGCCTTGCCTCTCACTTTAGACTAAGGAAAGGCTTCCTAGCCTAGGGGGGTTTCCCCTAAAGGATCAACTAAGCCCAATTGTTGTATTAGTAGTGAAAACTTAGGCTTTAGTTAATTCAAATGTGCAAATCGCTTTGAGTGTTATGAGCAAGTTTAAATGTGATTCTCTTAGAGAATTGGTTCAACTCAACAATGCATGATAAAAATGAAGTACATCAAGGTAATTATGTCCTTGAGAGAGTAAATGATTAGATAACCAATAAAATTAACCAATGAGCACATGAACATTAGAAGCCTCAATGTGTGTGTTTAGCACATGAGAGTAAAACCATGAGAAAGATAACTAGCTATTAAATGAAACCAAGTGAAGATTGATTAGGCCAAAATGTTTCTTAAACTGGTAAAGTGTGAATCATGAACATTTAGCAAAATAGAATATCTCCACCATGAATTAGCAAGTATTGAATCTGAGTGGGTTTGTTCTTGATACAATGCTGAAAATTAACTCAAGATAGAGGTAACTAGAGGAGATCACGGCTCGTGGCCCACAATAGAGAACATGATCCTGATCACGATGATGATCAACATGTCCACAGATGGCATCCCAACAGTCCCCCTCATTTACCTTTACAATTACAGGTCAACCAAGGCTCATCACATTCAAGCAACCCAGAGTATGGAATTTGGTAAGCTATCGTCACCATGAGGTATGTTAGTCCTTCTTTTATGGAAAGTGTTGTGCTTAATTTATTAGGCATGTGGATGAGGATCTTTGTTTGAAGTTGGATAATGGATCACTGTTTTGGGAAATTGTGCTAGTTGCCTTGTTTCACCTTGTTGGTCAGCTTATGTGCCCTAGTCTCGTGTTGTCACCGCCCAAGAAAAAGGGGTAATACTGGGGGGCCCTCCCAAGGGTAACGTTCCGTTCCCCACCATACTTAACGCTTTCCATCCTGGACCCTCTCATAGTGTACTAAACTTCGACTATGGTCCATTCTCTCATTAGAAGAGCGGTTAAAGGCCCAAAGGTTGTTTCGTAGCTGCTGCTAAAAGAATAAGAAACTGATGCTAAAGAAAAAAAGGAATATAGCAAAGAGTGTTAGAATTTTATGCTTGTTCAATTTGTTTAACTTTCTTTAACATTTACATCAGCAGAAGCATAATAAACATAAACCATAACCATAAACTGCAGTATATGTTGATGATTGCAGCTTGATGAGTCATCCTCTAGATCATTCTCCTCTGGACTAAGTTGAGACATCTGTGAGAGCCCATGTGTTGGGTGTGCCCATGTGATGGGTGTGCATCAGACTTTGGACTGAGTTGTGTGACGTGTGGTCTCTTGTCTACTCCTCTGGACTGAGTTGAGATGACTTGAGATGGTCTCCTACCTTGTACTCCTCTGGACTGAGTTGAGTCGGCTTGAGATGGTCTCCTGCCCTGCACTCCTATGGACTTAGTTGAGTCGGTTTGAGATGGTTCTCCAGATGGTACTCCTGTGGATTCAGTTGAGTGATTTGTTGAGTGTGACGTCCCTGTGGGTGAGCACAGGTGGATGTGTCCCTAGTGGCTGAGCACTAGAAGATGTGTGGATCCCTTGCTATATTGTCTGAGAGTAAGATTTGTTGTAACCCTAATTATGTTGTGAAGGGTACAAGTCAGCCCCACCATGTGAAAGATAATTAATATTGTGTAATTAATAATTATATTATTCAGTTGAAGAGGTTGGCCCTATTGTGCCAATAGACACGCCTATTGCTGTGTCAGCTCTGGTATAAATAGGAGTAGATCCCCATTGTGGATCTCACTCTCACTTGTCATGTCATAATTTCAGAAGTTGAGGTGTGAAATTAGGGCGCACTTTCTTAGGCACCAGCTTTCTCAGTTATAGCAGCACCCTCTTGTGTGCTAGGGTTTGGTGGTGGATGGAGGATCTTCTCTTGGCAATATAGTAATGGGATTGCTGGGTTTTTCCCTTGGTTGGGAAGGGTTTTCCCAGGATACTTCTTGTGTTCTTGTGCATGGTTATTCTTCTTATGATCTTGCTTTACTGTAGCTAATGTATTGCTGCAGTGTTTATGGTTCAAGTAATGCTAAACAGAATTAAACTACATCTGCATGTGCTTAACTATCAAAAACTTAACATGGTATCAGAGCAGTTTCCTGAAGAAGACCATTGCACAGTCAGATAAAGGAAGGCTGTGGAAGGTTGAGGCTGCTAGAACCCCTGCCGCTGATGTAAAGAGAACGACCGGACCTTTACTTTAATTCTGTGGTGAAGTTTAAAGGCTGGCCGCAGGCATATTAGTCTGGGCTGAGCATTGTTTAAAGTGGTTACCAGCTGGAGAGGCATCTCTAGGGCTGCCGCAAAAGAGTCCTAATAGCAGCCCTAAAACCACAGAGTTTGAGTGCTGTTTTAAGGTGAATTTCTGAGGCGAGTTAAGGTCTGATTTAGTACGAGTTTGAGGTCTGCTGTTGGTGCGAGGTTCAGAAGCTAGTTAAGTAAAAGTCAGATCTGTATAAGATGAGTTTAAAGTCTATCCTTGGTACAAATTAAAGAAGGTTAAGGTGTGCAATTTCCTGAAGTCTGAGGTTACTCCAGCGAAATTTCAGGACTACCAGATCAGCCACAGGAGTATTGTTTAGTGAGTTTTAGACCAGTGTCTAAGACCTGTTGTGAGGTGTTTTTTTCAGGAGCTTGTTAAGGTAAGTTTTCATGTTCATCTTCAACAAAACATTGGATAAGCTAAGGACTGTTCCAAGGCAAATCTGAAACAAATTGCAGACCGTTTTCTTTGTGGCAAGTCTGAGGCTAGTTCCAAGTGAAGAAAGCCAAATTGTTGACAGATCTGAGGCAGTGACTTTAGGCCTGTTCTGAGGTTGATTTTTTTGGACAACAGTGAGGCCAAGTTCCAGACCAGGATAAGGATTTTATATCAGTTCTATGGCAGCACTGAGTGGATTCAAGATCAGTTTTTTTATGACATTTCCGTAGCTGATTTAAAGACTGAATTTGTGATAGAATTCTATATCAGTTCTGTGGCAACATTGAGTGGATCTGAGAACCGAGTCTCTTGTGAACAACAGTGGCTACAGAACTGAGTCTTATCTTGCATGACTACAAAACCGAGACTTGAGATATCTGAGACACATATACAGCAGATAAACCTTGGTGTGACTCTTGAGCATGGGCTATATGCAAGCTCTAGTGGACATCAAAGAGACTAGACTTGCAGCCCTTGTCACTATGAGACTAGACTTGCAACTAGTGATGTGCAAGGATTCAAGCCCTTGTCACTATGAGACTAGACATGCAGCTAGTGATGTGCAAGGAAAGCAACCTTAGCCACCTCAAAAGAAGTCAAGAAATGCAAGCAAGAACGACGAGGAGTTCTTCCCCATCTCAGCTTTCTCAGGAGGATCAAAAGCAAGATTGAGCATGATTGCAGACGAAGGTAAGTTTTGTACCACTTCCCTTAATTGATTTCATCATTACTCTGTAGTAGCTTGCTTTTGATAATGAAGGGTATTATCCCTGGTGTGGGAGCCCTCATGACTTGGACCATTATCCCTGGTGCGGGAGTCCAAATTTTCTTGGTTGGTTGTTATCCTAGTATAGGAGGCCATTTTGGTTGTTATCCCTACGGGAGACCATCTTGGTTATTATCCTAGTACGGGAGGCCAGATTTCTTATTTCATTATTAAAGGGCCATGATCCATGGTACGAGAGTCCAATTTTTCTTTGGTTGGTTATTATCCTAGTACATGAGGCCATTTTGATTGTTATCCCTACGAGAGTTCATCTTGGTTATTATCCTAGTATGGGAGGCCAACAAAGTACTGTAGAGGCAGTAGAGGACATGAGAAGACATGGGATGTCTCCAGGGTAGAAACACCGGAAAAGGAAGATGTATATCCTTAAAACTTCAGAGGGAGTCACTTGACTCAAAGTGAGTCAAACTATTTTGAGAAGAAGGAAGAGACAATACCTTCTCCCCCTTCAATAGTTCAGAGGGAGACAGTCATTGTTCCAATTGATCCTGTAGCTCTAGTTGATGTTCCTATACACATGGCAGTAGGCCGGAAGAGGCCTACATGAGCTCGACAGACTCTGCAAGAGGCAGAGGGACATGCAGCTCCTCGTCGTACATTTCGAGAGAGTAAGAGACCACATAGATTTTCGAGTTATGTTTCAACTATGAGCCACATCATTGATACTAATCCTTCTTGTCATGAAGAAGCAACATGCCAGTAGGTTTGGCAAGACCGAAGAGTATTAGTCAATCATGAAGAATGATGTGTGGGATATTGTTTCGAGACCGGAAGGGAAGTTTGTGGTGACTTCCAAGTGGAGCTATAAGATCAAACATGTAGCTGATGGAAGTGTCGAGAAGTACAAAGTGAGATTTGTCACTAGATGATTCTCTCAGGTGGAGGGAATAGATCATGAGGAGACATTTTCTCTTGTTGCCCAAATACACTTCCATCTGTACAATTATTGATCTTGCAGCATCCATGGGTTGGAGACTACATCAGATGGATGTAAAGACAACCTTTCTCAATGATGAGATTGAGGAAGAAGCTTACATCAAGCAGCCAGATGGATTTGTGACACATGAGAAGGAGTCTCATGTATGCAGGTTGAAGAAATCCCTGTATGGACTAAAACAGGCACTTCGTGCGTGGTATGAGAAGATTGATGGATACTTGATGAGTTTGGGATTCAACAAGAGTGTTGTTGATCCAAACCTATACTACAACACTATTGGTGACGAGTTCCTGATTTCGGTCCTATATGTGATAACCTATTCCTCACCAATTCAAAAAGCCTTATTGTTGAATGCAAGTGTGCATTAGCTTCTGAATTTGAGATGAAGGACCTTGGTATGACGCAATACTTCTTGGACTACAAGTATGGCAGAGGACTGATAAGATTTTCCTGAGTCGAGGAAAATATACACTGGAGATATTCGGGATGATGGATTGCAAATCCATGCCTACATTGATGGTGATGAACTTGAAGAAGATTAACGAAGCTTCTTTCGATTCAGGTGAGATTGATCCACATCTTTACAGACAACTGATTGGATCATTGATGTATTTGGTTAACACTAGACCTGATATATGCTATGCAGTGAATGTAGTCAGCCAATTCATGAGTCAGCCGAGACTGACACACTGGATAGCAGCTAAGCATGTGTTGAGATATCTACGAGGCACAGTTGGTTATGGCTTGAGATATGCCTCCGGTGTAGACATGAGATTGCAGGGATATTCCAATGCAGACTGGGTAGGGAGCGTAGTGGACCAGAAGAGCACATACGATTGTTGTTTTACTTTGGGATTTGCCATGGTTTCCTACTGTAGCAAGAAATAGAGCTATGTGGCTTTGAGTACCACAAAAGCAGAGTACATAGCGTTATGTGTGGCAGTTCGTGAAGCAGTGTGGCTTCGCAAGCTCCTTGCAAACTTATTTGGATGTGAGATGGATTCTACCGTTATCCATTCTGATAAGCAGAGCTGTGTGAAGCTCTCAGAGAATCCTGTGTTTCCGAATAAATCGAAGCACATTGAGATTAAATACCATTATGTCAGAGATATGGTGTAGAGGAAAGCAGTACATGTCCAGTACCTTTCTACACACGAGCAAGTTGCATATGTCTTCACGAAACCGCTTGCCAGGACGAAGTTTGAGTACTTCCGTGAGAGACTTGGCCTGGTGGAGAATGCCTCCCTAGCTGAGAGGGAGTGTTGATGATTGCAACTTGATGAGTCATCCTCCAGATCGTTCTCCTCAAGATTGAGTTGAGACATCTGTGAGTGCCCATGTGTTGGGTGTGCGTCAGACTCTTGACTGAGTTGTGATGACGTATGGTCTCTTGTCTACTCCTCTGGACTGAGTTGAGATGACTTGAGATGGTCTCCTGCCTTGTGCTCCTCTAGACTGAGTTGAGTCGGCTTGAGATGCTCTCCTGCCTTGTACTCCTATGGACTTAGTTGAGTCGGCCTGAGACGGTTCTCTAGATGGTACTCCTGTGGACTCAGTTGAGTGATTTGTTGAGTGTGACGTCCCTGTGGGTGAGCACAAGTGGACGTTTCCCTAGTGGATGAGCACTAGAGGATGTGTGGATCCCTTGCTATATTGTCTGAGAGTAAGATTTGTTGTAACCCTAATTATGTCGTGAAGGGTACAAGTCGGCCCCTCCATGTGAAAGATAATTAATATTGTGTAATTAATAATTGTATTATTCAGTTGAAGAGGTTGGCCCTATTGTGCCAATAGACACACCTATTGCTGTGTCAGCTCTTGTATAAATAGGAGTAGATCCCCATTGTGGATCTCACTCTCACTTGTCATGTCATAATTTCAGAAGTCGAGGTTTGAAATTAGGGCGCACTTTCCTAGGCACCAACTTTCTCAGTTATAGCAACACCCTCTTGTGTTCTAGATTTTGGTGGTGGATAGAGGATCTTCTCTTGGAAATATAGTAATGGGATTGCTGGGTTTTTCCCTTGGTTTAGAAGGGTTTTCTTAGGATACTTATTGTGTTCTTGTGCATGGTTATTCTTCTCGTGATCATGGTTTACTGTAGCTAATGCATGGTTCAAGTAATGCTAAACAGAATTAAATTACATCTACATGTGCTTAACTATCAAATACTTAACAATATATATATATATATATATATCCAAGATCAGAAGAAGATAACCATGGACAAGATACACAAGATATATCTTGGGAAACCCTACTACTCAAGGGAGAAAAACCCAGCCACAACCTTTCACTAGATAATAATTTTGTCCAAGAGAAAATACCATAACCAAAAGTAGTGCGCTATAACTCCAAGATGGGGCACTAGTCTAAGATAGCATTATACAAGAGTGAGAGAATGATCCAAGATGATATGATACAAGTGAGAGATGACTCTCTCTATAAATACAAGTCCAAGGTGAACTGTCATGTTCAAAAGGTGTCTCTTCATCAAGGGCCGACTTGGGCCTTTAGGTCTTTTGGACAAAACGCTGGTCTTCTTCTTTCTTTGGGCATCATAGTGAAACGCTGCATCAACCCGTCACACACGGCTGCATCTAGTGTGGACGTCCTCATCTTGTCTAGGGGCTACGGCCCACTAGAGCATGTCATCATCATCGTCAAGGGCTGCTCCTGCATGACATGCACTTGGTCTACACCCCAAGGGACTCTGGGTGTGATGCTAGGACAACTTGTCACTAAACTGACAAGTTTTATGCTCAACTCTGTCTCAGAGGAGCGAGTGTCTAGTTGGGCTACACCCCAAGGGACGTGTCCACATTCGTATCCACATTCCCAATGTTATATAAGTGGAAGGGTTGGTCAATAGTACTCTTGGGTATCCTTTTGGAAAATGCAAATATGTTTTCTCTGTGGAAGACATCTAAATGTGGATTGTTGGGAGAGCTTATCAGTCATGCTTTTTGATCCAGCCATCAATCCTAAATTTTCTCTCTTATACAATCAAAAAGGAATATGAAATGGGCTATATTTGTTCTTTTGTAACACTGATTCCCATGTTCCAAAAACTTGTGGTGCATCTGAAATTATTATTCAAATCCGTCAATGAACGCAAGCTTATACTACCTGAAACAAAGGGATAGCATGAACATAAAGGCTATAAAAGCAAGTTGGCTGCCAGTGATGGCAATAGATAAATACTACTTTTGATTAGAAATTCAGCGCCTCATAGTGCAGCAACACATCAGGGTTTGTCATTAAGAGGTGGATTGGGTTTATCTTCCAATAGTCCAATCCGCAAGGCACACCAAGATGGCCACAGATCTGCCAAAGAATGTTACGGTGAATTCAAAATTATTTTCCAAGGATATGAGTATGCAAGTCCGAGTCCATTTAGTGAGTTTATCCTAGTGAATACTGCATGATTAAATTTTAGGGTGACACATGTAATGAGGAGAGAGGTGATGTACTCATTTTTTTACTCTTGTGATTTTTTAAAGATCATCTAGAAATCATCACTTACGAGATCCAGTGTTGAGGAGCACACGGGACTCACAAAATACATAATCACTGACCTTGGTGATGATTGTGCAAGTGTGGTGTGCAGAGAATGGTCCGTGCTAGAAGATAAACTTTTGGAATTTTGGAGATTCCTGACACATCAATGAAGTTAGCTCCAAAAACAAGATTGCCCATTTAGGACATTGCTTGGTGGAGATTTCATCCACTACTTTTACATTGTTTTTAGTTAGATTAACTTGACAGATTCTTCGATGCCTTCTGCAGTGCTTTCATAAGAAGACAACAGACATTAATTATAGCAGTCCTACATGGACACTGGTTTATAGTCCCGGCAATTTGTTTGGTTTTTAAAAATACTCTTTTAAATCATTAAATCTAATGTTGTTAGAAGAATCTTTTGGGTACACTGCCTCTATATTGTTAGGATAATGTTTCGGACCAAACTATTGTGGTCCATATTCAGGAAACAGATGAAGATTTGAGGAGAAAGTCATGGATGTTTTTTAGCATTTATTCTACTTCTTTCGTAGTTTTTCACTCACCCACACAAACTTTTTGAAGTGTTCAGAGGTGACTTCATTTGCATTTATTTGATTTTTATGATATTTCCATATTTATAGATGAGCATTTTGCAATTCCAAAAGCAAGTTTGATTTTATTCTATTCATTATATCTAAATGGTACTGACTGTCAATTATGAAATATATGCAGGATCTGGGAGCAAATTATCTAACACCATCTCCAATTTCTTCAACGAATGAGCTAGTAACTGTATGGGATCCAGAAGTGGGACGACCTAATCCCTCAGAAAACAAGCAAGTGAAGCTAGCCAGGAGTTTGACGAGGGGTGTAATTGACCGAGATTTGAAACCTAGTTCTAATGAAAGAAAGTAAGACACTGCGACATCTTGTTTTTGCTTGACCACAAAGTGTAGAAATTTAATGACAAAATCAGCTTATAAAAATTCTGTCATGCACTTAGCAATCTAGAGATAACAGTCTTAAATGAACTCTGAAATGTATAAACCCACATTCAGAAATTATTATAAGCAAAAATACACATTGTTAAGCACTTTTGCAGTGGAAAAATAACAATGAACAACAGTCACACATCCATGTAAAACTCAGAAATTTAGGCAACCAGCCAGGGAAAACCCCAATGTGGGGAAACCCAATGACAGAGAGAGATTTATTAGCTTCAGGAAAGTACATATCAGCAGCAATATTACATTTAGCAGCCAAGAGAATCACTTACAAACACAATCTGTCTCACAACTTGCTGCCTAGAAAATTGTGCTAGTCCATACAACTGTACGGCCTTGCTGAAATCAGCACTTCAAAAATTGTGCCCTCAACAGGTTGCTGTATCTTCCCTCCAGTACGGCCGTCTTCCAATAGAAATCCCTCAATTGCTGCCTCAAAAACTGTGCCCTCACTTGCCTTGATTTCCATGCCCAATTTGCTACTGTACGGCCTGTCTTCAGCGATAAAAAACAACAGCTCCTAAATAGAAGTTCCTCCTTGGGAAATGTGCCCAATCTCCCTTGGAAACCGTGCCAAAAATCTGCTGCCCACTTTCCTCTTCAAGCTCTCTCTCAATCTCTCTCAATCTTCTTCACTTGTCTTGCACACTACCCTAGGCATTCTCTTATAATCTGAAAGTGACCTTTCACCTTCTAAGTGTCTGTCTTTTCACCTTCCCCATCCCTAAATCCAATGGCCAAGATCTAATCTTGCCTTTATATGATCAAGGGACATGATTCATTCCCTCCAAAATAAATCACTTAAAATATTAAAGTACAAATACACTTTATAACATAAGTGCACTTTATGAAATAGAGTCACTTTAATATTAGAAGATTACTTTATAAAAAGTCACTTTAATAAAAGAACCACTTTATTACAACTTTATAAAAACCCATTACAAAGTCAAGTGCTTAGTAGTGTAAATATAAGGTCACTTCCGCATACAAGATCAAACATGCGGAGTACCTCCCGAGCTATAAAAACTAACACTCCTTTTTAGTGAGGGATGTACTTGCTGCCATCACCATCATTCGATCCCATCACATTGTTCGCAGTAGGAGCTCCCTCTGAACCTGGAGCCAACCCCAACACATGCACAAAACTTGAACCTAAAGACCTCCTCCTGGAAACCACTCTGAACCCTGAGCTCTTAGGAGAATCCAGTCCACCCCGAGCTTCTGTTCGATCACACCAGTTGAGCCTCTTGTCGGTGCTCAGAAGAGACTCCCTTTCTCCCCTCGAAATGTAAGACTGAATCCTTGGGCCCATCGCAGTTTCAGGAGCCTCCTGCTCCTCATCCGACTCTGAATCATAACCTGTAGGTTGTCCTCGCAACTTGTACAACCTATCCATCCGATCACCAATCAATCGTGGTTCAATTGGATCCACTCCCTCCCTGTAGATAAATACATGTTCCCTCTTGAACAATGTAGAATATCCAACATCTTCCAAGGTTGAGATTGAGAGCAGGTTAACCCTCAACCCTGGAACAAATAGAACTCAATCAACCTCCAGGAGTCCTCCATACTTGAGTCAGAATCTAACCCTTCCAACTCCACGTACAACTCGTGCCATACCTCATTCACTCACCACCATTCGGTCAGGACCTGTCTTTGTGATAATCAGGAATACACGCCATATTCTTGTCATGTGACAAGAGGCTCCACTGTCAACAATCCACTTGCTATCACCCACAAATCCAACACTGGATACTAGAGTGACCAAAGAAAATTCCATATCAAACTTGGATGAAGTCCTCCATAACTACTGTTGCAGTTGTAACATGCCCCTCTTGTTTCTTCCTCTTCTTTTTCTTCTCATGACACTGAGAAGAAAGGTGCCCCAACTGGTTACAACAGTAACATCTGACTTTACTCAAGTCCCTCCCAGAATTTCCTTTCTTCTTCCCCTTGCCTTTTGCTGCAAGAGCAACGTTCTCTTCATTAGCTCCATCTCCCTTCTGTCCACTGCTCTGAGATCCTTCCCGGATCTCCTCCTGAGTGAAATCCTCCCACAGTCTGCTCCAATTTGGAAGATGCTCACGACCCACCACACACTTCACGAAGACTTCCCATTCCTTGGTGAAGCCTTTCAAGTCTATCCTCACCAACTCCGGTTCTAAGATGACCTCCCCTACTGCAGCTAACTCGTCCTTAACCTGAGCTATCTGGGTAAGATAGGATGCAACACCCTCACCCATAGCCATCTTCGTGTCACATAGTTTATCCTTCAAGACCATCTTTCGTTTTCATTCTTCGCCTCATACAAGTTTTTCAGTGCATCCCACATCTCTTTGGCTGTCTTCTTCTCAGCCAAGTGCAGGATAAGGTGGTCCTTCACCCCATCTAAAATAAGCCTCTAAGCTTTGGCCTCTTTTACCTCATGTAAATCCAAAGCTATAGGGTCTGCTGTGGGAACAACAACTATGGTGCTGACAAAGCTCCAAATTTTGTTTTCTCTGAGAATAGATGACATCCTGACTTTCCAATGCAAATAGTTGGAAATCCTATCCAACTGGTCCTCATACCTGATGCAAACAACCATGTCCTTGTCAACTGTTCAAAGAAAACAACCAACAGATTTCCCCTTTCAAATCTTGCCCAAAAATAACATTGCTCACTATAACTCAGAGCCCAAGCTCTGATACCATGTAGAAATTTAATGACAAAATCAGCTTATAAAAATTCTGTCATACACTTAGCAATCTAGAGATAACTATCTTAAATGAATTTTGAAATGTATAAACCCACATTCAGAAATTATCATAAGCAGAAATACACATTGCTAAGCACATTTGCAACAGAAAAATAACAATGAACAACAGTCACAGATCCATGTAAAACTCGGAAATTTAGGCAACAAGCCAGGGAAAACCCCAATATGGGGAAACCCAATGAGAGAGAGGGATTTATTAGCTTCAAGAAAGTACATATCAACAACAATATTACATTTAGCAGCCAAGAGAATCACTTACAAACACAATTTGTCCCACAACTTGCTGCCTAGAAAATCGTGCCACAGTCTGTACAACTGTACGGCCTTGCTGAAATCAACACCTCGAAAATCGTGGCCTCAATAGGTTGTTGTACCTTCCCTCCAGTACGACTGTCCTCCAACAGAAATCCCTCAAATGCTGCCTCGTGAATTGTGCCCTCACTTGCCTTGATTTCCGTGCCCAATTTGCTGCTGTACGACTTGTACAGATCTGTACAGTACGACCTATCTTTAGCAATAAAAAACAACAGCCCCTAAACATATGTTCCTCCTTGGGAAATGTGCCCAATCTCACTTGGAAACCACGCCAAAAATTTGCTGCTAACTTTCCTCTTCAAGCTCTCTCTCTATCTCTCTCAATCTTCTTCACTTGTCTTGCACACTAGCCTAGGCATTCTCTTATAATCTGAAAGTGACCTTTCACCTTCCAAGTGTCTGTTCACCTTCCCCATCCCTAAATCCAATGGCCAAGATCTAATCTTTCCTTTACATGATCACTGTTCACCTTCCCCATCCCTAAATCCAATGGCCAAGATCTAATCTTTCCTTTACATGATCAAGGGACATGTTTCATTACCTCTAAAATAAATCAYTTAAAAYATTAAAGTACAAATTCACTTTATAACATAAGTGCACTTTATGAAATAGAGTCACTTTAATCTTAGAAGGTTACTTTATAAAAAGTCACTTTAATAAAACAACCACTTTATTACAACTTTATAAAAACCCATCACAAAGTCAAGTGCCTAGTAGTGTAAATATAAGGTCACTTCTGCATACAGGACAAAACATGTGGAGTTCTGCCCAAGTTATAAAAGCTAACACAAAGCAAGGTTTAGAGTCCTACCTAATTATTGCTATGTATGGATTTATAGAATCATATGACAATAGCGAGAAAACGTTTTAAGTAGTATGCCACAAGACAAATCCCATATAAGTGTTTAAGTTCTAACATACATATATAACATAAACTGGTGGAAGTCTAGAGAATGTTGGCTGAATGAATGGAATATGTATAAAGGGTTTATAAAGTTGATCCAGGGGAAAAAAATTTGAAAGATGCATATCAATGGCAGTAATAAAATAGGAACAATAAGCATGCATTGTTGACAACTAAGGTAAAGAGGATCACCATAAATCCCAACATGTTAGCACTTAGCATTGATAAGTTTTTACCGTTGTTATTAGGATATTTCCAAATTTCATGAGCATTCAATGCATTTCCAAAACAACAGTGTAAAGAGGATCACTGAAAGAAACACGATCACAAGGTACACAACATTTATCCTGGGAAATCCTCACGGGGAAGAAAACCCAACAAAACTTCCTCAATAATAGATTGCTAGTACAATGCCTCTCTTCTCCTTCGTTAGAATTCTTCCTGCAACTGTAACTGTCTTCAAGATATGCGCACTAGATGAATGAGTGAGTGTGTTCAAATGAGACACCATCCTCACTTATAAATACAAGTTGTGAGGTGGCGCTAGGGTTGTGTCTCTTAACTTGGTGGAGTCGACTTCTCCTAGAAGTGGCTAAAACCACTTTACAATTACTAGGGGCCGACTTTACAAACTCCACCATACAAATAAATGTTGACCAATCCACAAAAGAGGATTTGATCTTATACAAGACCCTACTTGATCAATCCACAAAAGGGGATTTGATCTATACAATAATGCCTCAAATATAAGTAGAATATTCTTCGAAGTTATAATAATTCAACACTGCCCCTTAACGAGAAGGGTGTTCAACTGACATGACTCAATACAACATCATCAAGAGAAGGAGAGGGCAACATCATCATCAACATCTGGAACATTGACTGGCACATCTATAAATCATCGAAAGTTTTTTCTCATCATCAACATCAGAAGAAATTGAGCATTGTCATCATTTACAGCTCGGAGCTGGAGTAACATCATCATCATCAACAACATGAAGCTGGAACAACAACATCAACAACATGAAGCTGGAACAACAACATCAACAACATGAAGCTGGAACATCAACATCAAAAGCACAAAGCTGGAACAACATCAACATCTATATATGTGGCAACAGAATGAGGCAGGTGCATCGACAACAACATTTGTGGTACTCTGACAGACCATCCTTATCGGACCTTCGGGATCTTCCCAGGAATCATAAGATTCCCTAGGATATAGAATCCTAACTGAGCTACCACCACTGACCACAATTGGCATATACATGCACAGGTACTCTGACAGACCGTCCTTATCGGACCTTCGGGATATGTCCGGGGATGATCACTCCTCTAGGATATAAAATCATAACCGAGCTACCTGTTGTTGGTCAGGATACCATGGTATCATCAACATCACTCCTCCTTTCGAGGGAGGTCCTTTCGGACTACACCAAGCTTGTCTCGGAAGTACTAAAACTTCACATGAGACAGAGGCTTAGTCAAGACATCTGCAACCTGCTCATCTGTGCCAACATATTGGAGCTTTACAACTCCCTTCTGCACCATGCCACGAATGTAGTGCTACTGGATCTCTATGTGCTTCGTCTTATCATGTAACANATATAGTGTTAACTTTATGTCAAGCATCAAACACATGACAAGTGTCAACCTTATGCCAAGACAACCATATGCCATGTGTCAACCTCATAGCACCTCTAAGAGGGCTGCTTAGGGATGTTGTAGTGGCTAGCTTAGGGAGGCTGCTTAGGATGGTTGGAGTGGCCAGCTTAGGGGGGTTGCTTAGGGTGGTGGTATGACAACTGTATAACAACTGTCACACAATCCTAAGACAACAATTTAGGGCAGCCTCTAGAAGAGACAAAGGAAGTGACCTTTGGGAGCTTTAGGAGGTGACTCTTGGGAACTTTAGGAGGTGGCTCTTGGAAACTTTAGGAGGTGACTCTTGGCACCCAAAGGAGGCCAGGTATGACAACTGTTATACAACTGTCATACATTCTTAGGGGGCTGCTTAGGGCAGCCAAACCAACCTATAAAAAGGGGCATTCACTTACCATTTACATACCTTTGTTTTGCTGGAGTCTTCTATTGAGGCAAGGCATCTATTTGTTGAAGTATTTTCTGATGGTATATGGCTGCTAGTTGTTAGAGTCTTCTGCTGGTATATGGTATCTAGTTGTTGAAGTCTTCTGCTGTTCATTGCTGATATAAGGCTGCTACAAATACTATGTTAAAGCTGCCATAAGTCTGCTACAACAAGAAGGAAAGTCGGTTATCTTTTGGTGAGTTTGTCAAGCTGTTACTATAAGTGTTAGTTCATCTATTTGTGAAGTTTGTAAGTGCTGAAACAGAGGTATTGTTTCAGCCATCTGAGTCCTAGCTAGTTACTCTAAAGTCTTGTATTGGTATTGTACTTTGTTGAAGAATCTAAAGAAAAGTTTTGGCTGGGTTTTCTACCCCAAGAGGGTTTCCCAGGGTATACTTGTGTTCTCTCTGTGATTGTCTCACTTTTAGTGATCCTGATATATGCAAGATGTATTTGTATGTTGGTTGTATGCTGTAAATTTTTAAATTTACCTACATGCATCAATTTTTCAACACTTTTCTTCTCCTGTCAAGAATAAGTCATCCACATATAGTAGCAATACAACTGACTCATCATTCATAACCTTAAAGTAAAGATTAGAATCAACTTTACTCTTGGTAAAGCCCAAGCTCGTTAGGAATTTGTCAATTCTGCCATACCAAGCTCTTGGAGCTTGCTTCAACCCGTATAGAGCTTTCTTCAACCTGCAGACACGATTTTTTCTATCTTCAACTTCAAACCCTTGTGGTTGTCCTATGTACACTTCTTCTTGAATGACACCATTTAAGAAAGCTGTTTTCACATCCATCTGGTGCAACTTCCACTTCATTTTGGCTGCAAGAGCTATGATGGTTTTGATCGAAGTGTATCTTTCTACAGGAGCAGGATTTTCGTCTGCTGTATGTTGTATTTTGTATATCCACTTGGAAGATACCATATCCTTGTTCTTTGGTTTGGGAACTACTTCCCACACATCATTCTTTATAATGGACTGGTATTCTTCTGTCATGACATTCATCCATTCTTTCTTCTGAACGACTTCTTCAAAGCAAGTAGGTTCCTTATCTACGAAATCACACATCAAGGCCACATAGCTGGAGAATGGCTTAGGCTTCTTGCTTTGTCCCATGGTTCCTTCTGGGGCACCATACTTCTCTGCATCTTGAATAAGTTCTCTTGCCCAAGCTAGCTTTCTCTTGTGAGAGATCGTCATATGAGGAGGTATTTGAGATTCTATCATATCGTGATCTTCTGGAATCTCATCGTCAGGGGTAACTGCAACTTCCTTCATGGGTTTTGCAACTTTGGGAGCTACAGGTTCTTCTTCATAGACTTCTTCTAACTAGCATTTCCTTGATCTCTTGAGTGCTGCATCTTCATCAAATGTTACGTCTCTACTAATCTCAATATGATGGTAACTTGGTATGTAGATTCTGAAGGCCTTAGAGGCCTCACAATATCCAACAAATGTTCCCTTCTTTCCTGAAGGATCCAACTTAGTTCTCTTTTCTTTCAGAATGTGTACAAATACTGGACAATCGAATATTTTGAGATGGTTTACTTCTGGCTTCTTTTCGGTGAACATTACTTCGGGGGTTTTCAATCCAAGTGCAGTATGGGATAATCTGTTCTGTACATATACTGTTGTTCTTGCTGCTTCAACCCATAAGTGCATTAGAAGATCTTGATCATGAATCATAGTATTTACTGCTTCCATAATCGTCCTATTCTTTCTTTCTGCTACACTATTTTGTTGAGGACTAAATCTCGACATCTCTGCAAAAGCTTCCAAATTCATTTGAAGTGTACTCTCCTCCATTGTTTGACCTGCGTTTCTTGATTTTCCTTTCGGAGAGGTTTTCTACCAAGGCTTTGAATTCCTTGAACTTTCCAAGTACTTCATCTTTTGACTTCAAGAAATAAACCCAAGTTTTACGAGAG
>JZKD02S1418423.1:84653-95855 GCA_000966675.3 Picea glauca | reverse complement strand
CTAGGGTTAGGAATAGTTAGCAAAGAGCTTGAGGTAGATGGTTTGAGGGTTGTTTTCATCAATCAATCAAATGCAAGGTATAAACTAGTGCCTTTAGGGTTAATGGAGTCACTTTTTGCAGCAACAATCTTGAAGGAAACAACTGATAATATGTGAACTAGAGACAAGAGAGAGAATGGTTGAGGTGTTGGTAACCCAAGACCTCAATCATCAAACCCTAGAAGGAAAACGACTACTAAGAAGTAGGTAACCCTAGGCCCTAGCGGTTTTCCTTCTTCTTTAGCTCAAGCTTGATATAAATAAAAGCTTAACGAAGCAATAGTGTTAGAGTGCTACAAAGGTAGGGCTCTAGCATATGCTTCAATGGAGGTGTCTTCTAGCAAAATCAAGTAGGTGGATAACTATTGAGAAGGACAATAACATGTGCTTAATCTCGTAGGGTTTTACACTAGCAATTTCATAATCTTAGAAAATGCAAAGTAAAAGATACCATAACCATTCAAAGAAAGAAGAATTGCAGATTTTCACTTACATTCCCCAAGAATAATCTAGCAATATGCCCTAGTTGAAGACTTTCCACGATGAAAATGCCAAAATACACCAAAAGAAGCCTCCTCCAAGAGTTGCACACCGCTTAATTTCAGCCAATAAGCCTTAAAGAGGTCGAATTTCAGACCTCACACTTGTGTGAGTGAAAGATGATGAAAAAAATACAAGGGATTATTTCCTTATTTATTTAATTCAAATGACCTTTAATTACAAATTAGGTCTAAAAGGTCGACATGGCCATTTACATCAAATATCCAGTTTTTTACATAAAATTGACAAATTAAACCCTAAACTGTTTAAAAGAGGTGATGTCATGCCCTTCTAGGGTGATGTTGGGCCTCCTAAGTGAGACGTTGGACTCCGAGAGCAAAACGTTAGGCCTTCCAAGGCCTCCGGATCATGCCACACGTGCCACTTGGCACAAAATTGCCTCCATCATGTCCATCTAACACTCGGTGACGTCAAGGGTCACAAGGGTGACGTCATGGGCCTTCCAATGCCAACGTTTAGGGGAAACGGCAAGACCCCCCTGGGTCCACGCCTGCCCAGGTGTCTCTGGTAGAACGACCTCCTCTCTCTCCGGTGCAAGCCTCTGGTATATGTCTGCCCTTGGCTGGAGTCTCAACATCCATTTGGTGGGCTTTTAGCCCTACGGAGTTCGGAGCTAATCATCTCCCCATATGTACCTGTCCGTCGGGCGTGGTCTCGCAGTAACAAGAAGTACGCCCTCCATGGGCTCATAAGTCATAGGGATCATAGCTATGTCAATCACATCTATTAATCAAGTTACCCAAACAAGTGCTCAAAGACATTATGCTATTCTACAAGCCAGGTTTGGAGAGGGTTCCAGGACGTCCTATTGGGGTAATTCTCCATAGGTGTGGGGTGTTTCTAGGTGAAAGAACAATCTAGGTCATGTAAGTGCATGAGATGGTGTGGGGGATGTTTGGGCAAGGGGTGCAGTGATGACAGGGAAATGTAGGTCTTACCTGTGGGTGCCTCTGAAGAGGGTGAGCTGCACCTTATCATGGATGCAATTGTTTCCTAACCCATTCAATGCCTTTTTTACTTTTTATCTTATTGCTTTTTCTTTCAAGAGAATAGCTGGGGGACACTGCCCTGGCGTGGTGACCAATGGTGACAACGTTACCCACAAGCATTTCACGGAGATGAGAAGGCTGGCTCGTGATGAGACCCCTTTCTCTTGGCTATGCCACCAAGAGCCACTACCCTGGCATGGTGACCAGATGAATAGTAGTGTCATACCGCTACATGCCCATGGACCTAATAGGCTGGCTCGTGATGAGACTCCCTATCCACCAACTAGGTCTTGAGTTTTATCTTTTTTATGGGTCCCTTCTTTTCTTGCTCAGAAGCCTTTTATTGCTTTCTCAGGGATCCCTCGGAGAAGAATCTCAAGCTTTGATCTTTGGCTTTTAACTTTTGCCAACTACTTTTACCCTCTGGGCCTTTAGGCCCTTCTTCCCACAAGGCAAGGTACAACCCTTACTAGCTTGGCAAACCCCATGCTCGAACCATGTAGGGGATAAACGAGAGGGAAGATGATGAAAAGTGATAAGCATGGAAGGAATGGACGATGACCTTTCATAAACCCACCCAGTGGCAACTCACTCCTAAGGGAACTAACTTGCTAGGGCATTTGGTCATCCCCCCCAGGTATGGACAAGTCAAAGGGCATAAAGTCCAAGCACACATCATGAAGCAAAAGAGAATTAAATGAACATATTCAAATGCTTTGAGAATCAGAGTGACACATACCATGATACTTGGACTCATTACCTCATGGAGCAAGACCCACTGCTACTTCATAACCTGGCCGATGGAATGGATGTCATTGTTGTAGACAGAATGGAGGCACTGAAGAAGAAGGATGGGCCCTCCAAGGCTAGGCTCAAGTCAATATGGTTCTCGATACTTCATGTCTACGGCCTGTGGGCCTCGAGATATAATCTCCTTAGTTATCCCTAGGATAGGGGATAATAGGGTGCAAAGCTGTTAAGTTTTTACTGCTGTTATTAGGTTATTTCTAAATTTCATGAGCATTCAATGCATTTCCAAAACAGTATAAAGAGGATCACTGAAAGAAACACAATCACAAGGTACGTAACATTTTATCCTGGGAAACATTCATGGGGAAGAAAACCCAACAAAACTTCCTCAATAATATATTGCCAATACAATGCCAAGACTAAGACCAAAACACCAAAGACAGACCAAGACCAAGCATGCACCTCTCTTCTCCTTCGTTAGACTTCTTCCTGCAACTACAACTGCCTTCAAGATATGCGCACTAGATGAGTGAGTGAGTGTGTACAAATGAGACACCATCCTCACATATAAATACAAGTTGTGAGGTGGAGCTAGGGTTGTCTCTTCACTTGGTGGAGCGGACTTCTCCTAGAAGTGGCTAAAACCACTTTATAATTACTAGGGGCTGACTTTACAAATACCACCATACAAATACAGTTTGAGCAATCCATAAAAGGGGATTTGATCTTATACAAGACTCGGCTTGATCAATTTGCAAAAGGGGATTTGATCTATACAATAATAACTCAAATATAATTAGAATATTCTTCGAAGTTACAATATTTCAACCCTCCCCCTTAGTGAGAAGGGTATTCTACTGACATGACTCAATACAACATCATCAAGAGAAGGAGAGGGCAACATTATCATCAACATCTAGAACACTGGCTGACACATCTATAAATCATAAATCATTGGAAGTTTTTCTCATCATCAATATCATCATCGTTTATAGCATGGAGTTGGAGTAACATCATCATCATGAAGTTGGAACATCAACATCAATAGCACGAAGCTGGAACAACATCATCAACAACACAAAGTTGGAACAACATCATCAACATGTGGCAACAAAACGAGGCAGGTGCATCAACAACATTTGTGGTACTCTGACAGACCGTCCTTACCAGACCTTCGGGATCTACCCATGAATCATAAGATTCCCCAGGATATAAAATCCTAACAAGCTACCACGTGGTAGTTTGACAGATCGTCCTTACTGGACCTTCGGGATTTGCCCAGGAATCATAAGATTCCCTAGGATATAAAATCCTAACTGAGCTACCACTATTGACCACAACTGGCATATACATGCACAAGTACTCTAACATATCATCTTTGTCGGACGTTCGAGATCTGCCCAGGGATGATCAATCCCCTAGGATATAAAATCCTAACGGAGCTATCCGCTGTTGGTCAGGATACCATAGTATCATCAACATCACTCCTCCTTTCGGACTACACCAAGATTGTCTCGGAAGTACTCAAACTTCACATGAGACAGAGACTTGGTCAACACATCTGCATCCTACTCATATGTGCCAACAGATTGGAGCTTTACAACTCCCCCTTTGTACCATATCATGAATGTAGTGGTACCAGATCTCTATGTGATTCGACTTATCTTGGAACATTGGGTTCTCCGTCATCTTTATAGAGCTCTGGTTATCACATAGAATTATGGTGGCTTCTATCTCCAGATCGAACATACCTGTCAACAACTTCCGAAGCCATATGGCTTCACAACTGGCGAAACATGATGCAATGTACTCCGCTTCTGCCATGCTGAGAGCAATACTGGATTGCTTCCTGCTTTGCCATGAAGTTATGGCTGACCCCAAATTGAAACAACATCCTGAAGTGCTCTTACTGTTTGAAGCACTTACAACCCAATCTGAATCAGTATACCGTACAGTTTGAAGTCATGATCTTCAATATAACAGAGACCATAATCCAAAGTACCCTTAAGGTATCTCATCACATGCTTTGTAGCTACAAGGTGAACACGTCTGGGCTCCACCAGATACTGACTCAAGGTGTTTACAACAAAGCATATATCTGGCCTGGTATTGGTCAGATACATCAACGATCCAATAATCTGTCTGTATAGAGTAGCATCAACCAACTCTGACGAAGTATCAACCAAGAGCTTCAAATTCGATTCCATGGGTGTGGTCATGGATTTACATTCCAACATGTCAAATCTCTTTAGTATTTCAACTGCATACTTCCCTTAGTTAAGGAATATTTTCTCTGGGCTCTGCCAAACTTCAAGACCTAAGAAATAATGCATCGGGCCTAGGTCTTTCATCTCAAATTCTGCAACGAGCTTCTTCTTGCAATTTGTGATGAGCTTTTCTTCTCCTGTCAAGAATAAATCATCCACATATAGTAGAAATATAACTGGCTCATCATTCATAACCTTGAAGTAAAGGTTAAGATCAACTTTACTCTTGGTAAAGCCCAAGCTTGTTAGGAAACTATCAATTTTGCCATACCAAGCTCTAGGAGCTTGCTTCAACCCGTACAGAGCTTTGTTCAACCTGCAGACATGAGTTTTTCTATCTTCTACTTCAAACCCTTGTGGTTGTTCTATATACACTTCTTCTTCAATAATACCATTTAAGAAAGCTATTTTCACATCCATCTGGTGCAACTTCCACTTCATTTTGGCTGCAAGAGCTATGATGGTTCTGATAGAAGTGTATCTTGCTACAAGAGAAAATGTTTCTTCATAGTCAATACCTTGCTTTTGAGAAAATCCATGAGCCACAAATCTTGCCTTATGTTTTTCAGTACTTTCGTCTGTTGCATGTTTTATTTTGTATATCCACTTGGAAGATACCACATCTTTGTTCTTTGGTTTGGGAACTACTTCCCACACATCATTCTTCATAATGGACTGGTATTGTTCTGTCATGGCGTCCATGCATTCTTTGTTCTGAACGGCTTCTTCAAAGCAAGTAGGTTCCTTCTCTATGAGATCACACATCAAGGCCATATAACTGGAGAATGTCTTAGGCTGCTTGCTTTGTCTTAGGGTTCCTTCTGAGGCACCATACGTTTTTGAGATAGCCCAAGCTGGCTTTCTCTTGTGATAGATAGTCATACGGGGTGGTTCTTGAGATTATATCATATCATGATCTTCTGGAATCTCATCATCAGAGGTAACTGCAACTTCCTTTACGGGTTCTGCAACTCTGGGAACTACAGGTTCTTCTTCATATACTTCTTCAAGCTGGTATTTTCATGATCTCCTGAGTGTTGCATCTTCATCAAAGGTTACATCTCTACTGTTCTCAATATGATGGTATCCTGGTATGTAGATTCTGAAGGCCTTAGAGACCTCACAGTACCCAACAAATATTCCCTTCTTTCCTGAAGGATCCAACTTAGTTCTCTTTTCTTTCAGAATGTGTACAAATACTGGACAACCAAATATTTTAAGATGGCTTACTTCTGGCTTCTTTTCGGTGAACATTTCTTCGAGGGTTTTGAAGCCAAGCGCACTATGGGATAATCTGTTCTGGACATATACTGCTGTTCTTGCTGCTTCAACTCACAAGTGCATTGGAAGATCTTGATCATGAATCATAGTCTTTACTGCTTCCATAATCGTTTTATTCTTTCTTTTTGCTACACCATTTTGTTTAGGATTATAGGGAGTGGTGAGATCCCTCTTAATCTTGACATCTCTGCAAAAGTTTCCAAATTCTTTTGAAGTGTTCTCTCCTCCATTGTCTGACCTGAGTATCTTGATTTTTCTTTCGGAGAGGTTTTCTACCAAGGCTTTGAATTCCTTGAACTTTCCAAGTACTTCATCTTTTGACTTCAAGAAATAAACCCAAGTTTTACGAGAGTAATCATCAATAAATGATACATAATATACATACCCGCTTAGAGAGGTTGATGACATTGGACTGCATACATTTGAGTGTACAAGTTCCAATTTTTTTTCTGCTTTACTGTCGTTCTTTGGAAAAGGATTCTTTATGTTCTTTCCTTGTGCACATCCCTTGCATACACCTTCATGATCAACCTTTAGTTCTGGTAAACCTGTAGCTACCTTGCTCACATATGGTAAGGCTTTGTAGTTGATGTGAGCTAGCTTTCTATGCCAAAGTTCACAAGGACTTTCAGTAGAGTGAGTCAAGGCTACATCCAAGTGACCTTTTAACTTGTACAAACCGCCTTCTTCTATTCCAATAACAACTGCATCTTCTATAGTTTTTCCTTTAAACCACATAAGAACTTCACCATCTACGAATGCAACCCTGAAACCTTTCTTATCTAGAGCAGAAATAGAAAGTAAGTTCTTTTTCAAACCTAGTACATAGAGTACATCCTTCATTCTTATCGGAGTTCATGAATCAAGTTTGTAGGATCGGACTTCTCCTAGAAGTGGCTAAAACCACTTTATAATTACTAGGGGCGGACTTTACAAATACCACCATACAAATACAATTTGACTAATCCACAAAAGGGGATTTGATCTGATACAAGACTCGACTTGATCAATCTGCAAAAGGGGATTTGATCTATTCAATAATAACTCAAATATAATTAGAATATTCTTCGAAGTTACAATATTTCAACAAAAGCCTCTTGGGCCCTAGGTGCCGTTATCTCTCTTCTAGATAACCTAGGTCAAGGATCAAAACCCTAAGGTGCAAAGCTTATTGGGCCTTCGGTTCTTAACCCTAGCAAAGAATGCTCTTAGAAAACTTGGACAAACAAGGCATGTGGAGAGAAAGACTTATGTCTCCTCTCTAGGGTTTCACCAAGACAAAGTAACATGCACAAGATAGTAATCAACACCTTTAAACATTGGCAATGACATAAAAATTATAACAATTACTTATCCAACGCATCACCTCGATACTGGACGTTGGCGTTATTGTGGTGATGACATCACCTTCTAGGGTGTGATGCTGCTAGGGTTTGATGCACACATGGGGCACTGAAGACATTGTTATTTTTCTTTAAAACTCAACCAACTAATTTACTATTCTTCAATAGATTTTTATACCTGCTCTATAACAACAACAAATTCTAAATCTGGTCTATAAACATAAATATCTTTATTTAAATAACTTGCAATGCACAACAGAATAAATCAGAAACCAAACACACAATAAAATAGACACCAAAAGTACCCTGGGAACCCCAATTCCGGGGAAAACCAACAAAGAGGATTTTATCAATCTTCAGCGTCAGAAAATCAGAAATAACTACACCAGTGCCAAACCTGGAAACTTCATCTACACATAAATATGAACAGATTTGAGCCTATGGCTCTGAGTTCTTGCCTCCCTGTCTGATATACAGCCTCCCTGCTTGGCAACTTGCTGTTCTGTGAATGGTGTGACTGTGGGTGTAGCTGAGATAGCTCACGGACCTCACAATATGGTTTGATCTGGTCTGTAGTGGCTACAACCTAGCCCTCTTATCCTCACGGCTGCTACAACCACCAAAAACTCGGCCCTTGTACACTCCTCACGCAACCTTTGTAGCAAGGTGCAACCTTTTGGCCCTAGGACGAAGGGATCGGCCCCTCTTCTCACGTCTTGGCTCACGGCTTGGGTAGAGATGAAGGTTGGGTGCCTTACTATCTCTCTCGGCCTCCTAAACCCTGCAAAGAAACTCTCCTCAAATATGATCTGCAGCTGAAAGCCTCTTGTTGTCACTCACCAATTCAATGATCTCCTCAAGTCTCCTCCCTTGCTTATAAATCTCTAACAAGTGGTTAACTTCTAAATGACTTGGAGATACATTAAATCATGTGTCTTTGACTTGCGTGACACCTTGCTTAAGCCAAGACACCTGTCCTTTTTACAATATTTTAACACTCTCTCCCAACGAGGAAGATGTTCTCCACTATTTCCATCTTATCCTTGAAGTAGACAAACTTGCCTTTCATCAAGGCCTTGGTGAGAATATCTGCCACCTGCTCATCAGTCATTACTTAGTTGTACTTCAGTTAGCCTAGTGGAGTCAAGTCTGGCATGGCAACTTTGGTATTATCACCAAGGGTTGCATGCTCATCTTGGAATCATCACCAGGAGGGCACACTTCACATGCATGAGGCTAGGAGAGCGCTACACATGTGCATGTTTGAGATTCTCTCCACTCCACTTGTGTGAACTAATTAACTAATGACTGCATTTCTGGTTTACTAGGACTAGGTGGCAGTTCACTTAGGTTTCTGTCAGTGTCTGTCCACATCTCTCTAGAAGACTACTATGGCGCATTAGTTTGAACATGTAGATTATATCTATTGTTATTTATTCACTCTTTGAGTGTGGATTAGGGTGGCATGCAATTCTTTCATTCTTTCTTTCCAATTCTTCTCTTTGTCTCAACTTTGGAAGTTTTGTGTTCATTGTTACTAGCTAGATTCTCTGTGCAGGTTTCACTACATTATAACAGTATTTAAGGTTCAGTTTTCAACAGAATCACAGAATCACATCAGTGGCTTTTCTTTTAGACAGCCATGATTTTTATTTAGGTTACTTTGTTTTGTTTCTGATAGCCTCTGGGCTCTGTTTTCTGCTTGAAGAAACGAGGTATTTTTTAGGAATATTTTCATACACATAAAGCTATAATATTTGAAGGAAGATTTTTAAACTCAGTTTTTTATTCAATCATTTTTTTTGTTCTAAAGGCATGATGGTACTTGCTTTTTGTATGCACATTCCATGAATCAGACTTTTCATGTCTTTGACTTGGAGAATAAAGCAGTATGAAATAAGGAAACAGTTCTCTATTTGAAATGCCTTCATTGAGTTGCTTATTGTCATATTTTTATAGGGAATTATTGAAGATATTGAAGTACCCTCCAACTCGCACATTAAGAGGAGATGAAAGGCAACTCCTGTGGAAGTTTCGGTTTTCTTTGGTTTCTGAGAAAAGGGCTCTGACAAAGTTTCTTCGTTGCGTTGAATGGAGTGATGCTCAGGTTGGAAATAATATTTTTGCAGGCATACATCATGACAGATAATTTTGTAAAAGATTTTCAAATAAAAGGGTGATATTTTACAAGACTAGTTTAATCCAAATCAGATTCTGTCATTTCACTTAACAGTTTTTGTTCCTTCTGTAAAGAAGTTATTCTCTCTTCCTACACTGTATTCTGGTTTGTAAGGCTGTTAAACTGAAATTGCTGTTTTATAGGCATTTTCCTATTTGCATGCTTTGATTCTGTAAAATTTCTAGTCACTAGATAATGTTCAGCTCATGGTTCTCACTTCGGTTGCCTGAATGATGTACAACATATCAAGAATATGTTTCCATGTAGGTTAACATAATTTCCTGGATGTTGAAAATAGTAATGGGGAAACTTAGGGTCTCTTATATCAGATTTCTGATGATTTTTTGAAAAACAGTGCAGAAAGCCAGAATGTCATAATTTCAAAAAAGACATGATGGAAAAGTTTTTTTTATTGAGGCTGTGTTGGGTTTTCAAAAAATTGTGTTTCTTATCTTGTCGATGACAATATCTAAGTTTCCTTTACACTTGTGGTGGGTTTTAACTTCTTCTTGTTCCCCAATGTAATAATGAAATGTAGGATTTGTTATCACAGGATTTGTACTTGTTCAAAGCCCTCCACAAGATCCCAATGTTGTGTAACAATTGAAAGTATCTACCACTGTCACCTAAGTGGATACTTCCTTCCTTTTAGTGAAGGAAAGTGGTCCAACACAAGGGAGGCTTCCTTAGTGACTCCAACCAATAAAACCTATTTCTGTTGTAAATTTGCAGCAGTTAACCAATCTATATCAGCAATAAATAATTTATAACCGCAATAAGAAAAACATCCCAGAAAATTAGCAATTGACTCCCCAAATTTAGCTTACAACAATGGAAACAACATCCAATTGCTAAAACAATTTTCTGGGCAAGTTTTGCCACAATATTAAGAAAATTTGCAGCAATAAACTGCAGCCCTAATGGCTGTCGCAAACAATTTATGACAAATTTCTGGGCAAGTTTTGCCACAATATTAAGTAAATTTGCAGCAATAAACTACAGCCGTAATGGCTGTAGCAAACAATTTATGACAGCAGCAAGTAAACCAATGATTATTCAAAGCACTAGGGTACAATTAGCTTGCTAATGATGTCATAAATCCAATTTAAGAAAGAGTTTGGAAAAAGAGTATTTAATTTAAACTAGGGTTTCAACCATCACTTGTATTGAACTAGGTCTTGAACCTAGGGGGATTGCCTCTCCTAACCTCCCAAAACAAACCCTAGCTAAGATAAACCCTAAGGGGATGGCCACTCCTAACCCTCAAGGAGAATCTTAAATGCTTCAACAAGTTAAAGGTGAAAACAACAAGGGAAGGGTATAACCACTCTTAATTCTTACACTTAGGGTTTCAAAACTTCAGAAATATCAAGATAACATGTAAAATTACCACTTTAATAGAACAAACAAATAAATGCTGTAAATGTCGTGTTGGGGAATGTATCGACGAGGGTCTAGAATGTAATTTCTCGGCCACATCGGCGGAAAATATCGGAATATCTCGAAAAATGTTGCAAGACCTCAAAAAAATACAAAAATACTATTTTTTTTCAATTGTTGAAACATCTAAAGCAACAACAATATCAAATAGACACATTGCTACATATATATGAAAATAAAACTAATAAATAAGATGCATAAGATGTCAAGTGGTCACATATAGTTACTAAGCTGAAAATTCTAAAACATGTAACTGATAGGATGATACAAAATCACATCAAATGATCAAAATAAGTGTATCTCATGAGATGAATCATGTACATAGTAAAATGAAAATGATAGATCATCATCAT
>JZKD02S1418423.1:57367-68712 GCA_000966675.3 Picea glauca | reverse complement strand
CAAATAACTCTCCTGTAAATCTTTACAACTCTTACAACTGATTTAACAACTAAGCATGCATGAAATTTGGACACAAGTATTTTTGGTCAACATGACCCTGGATAAAACCCCCTCGGGGAATACCAGTTTGGAGAGAGATGTATATAGAAGATCTAAAGAAAAATGTACAACAAGGAAAACATATACAAGTGAACCTGGTACAATATCAACCACTCTTGGATGCTTTGGAGTCCCTTGAAGATGTGCTTGCTATCCCATTGAAGCAAGGCACCCTTTGCCTTGGTGCGCCCTTCTTCCCTTGCTAATCCCTTGGCCCTCTTTCCTTGTGCATGCCTTTGCCTTTGCTTGAAATTGAACCTTGCCCTTTTCCTTTGCTTTTTCCCTTAGTCCTGCACCCCTTACACAAGAGTGCCTCCCTCCATGGCTTGGTGCACACTAAGTTCAAGTGCGCCCCTCCTCTAGCAAAAACACAAGTGTAGTATGCGCCCTCACTTGCCTTGCACCCTCAACTCCTCTATAGTGCGCCTCTCCTCAACAATTGAGACTCCTCAACAAGGTGCACCCTTCTCCTCAAGCTTGATGCGCCTCTCTCACAAATTGTGCCCCTCCACAAGCTTGTGCACCCCTCCTCTTCAAGAATGTGCCCCTACTCAAGTTGGTGCCCAAGATGCCATGAATGACCCTCTATGCAAGATAACACCCAAGCAAAGCATCTCCTCAAACCCTTGACCTCATGCGCCTTCTTCTCCTCAAGAAATGCGCTCAAGGACTTCTCTCTTCTCCTCCTCTCCTCTTAAATCTCTCAAGTGAAGAATGAGCCTCTCCTTACCCTTTTCCCTCCTTTAGCCTCTCTTTGGCCAAACCCTAAGAGATCAATGGCCTAGATCCAATCTAGCCATGTCTAATCAATGGGTGAAATTTAATCCAAAAATCTCACTTAGGAAACCCACTTTCCCAAGTTTCCTTAGTTTGCCTCATGTCCTTTAATTCACCCACAAAGTGAATTAAATGTCACTTTAATAACTTAAGTGACATATTTCACTTTTGACTTAAACTCCTAAGTCAATGTGAAATTAGAACATAAAGTAAAGTAATAAGGGTAATAGTCTCCCCCCTTTGTGTTTACAGACTTACAAACACAAGGGGACCACTTTCCAAGGTACCCAAATCTCAACAGGGGGCATGTTGAGGCTTGCAGGAGCACATTTAGGGAAGGGGGCATGTTGAGGCTTGCAGAAGCACATTTAGGGAAAGTAGGCCTCCAAGGAAGTTTCCCAACTACACGACACTTATGAGTAACATCATTGATGTTGAGCCTTCCAGTTTTGAGGAAGCTCTAGATCAAGAGGTTTTGCAGGATGCCATGATGGAGGAGTACACCTCCATCATGAAGAATAATGTGTAGGAAATAGTTTCGAGATTGGAGGAGAAGTTTGTGGTGAGTTCCAAGTGGATCTTCAAGATCAAGCATGGTGCAGATGTCAGCATTGAGAAAATCAAGACCAACTTTGTAGCAAGAGGGTTCTCTCATAGAGAGGGAGTGGACCATGAGGAGACATTTTCTCCAGTTGCTAGATATGCTTCCATATATCTGTTGCCTCAATCATGGGGTGGAGGATTCACCAGATGGACGTGAAGACAACATTCCTCAACGAGATCATTGAGGAGGAAGTATATATGGAGCAACCCCAAGGCTTTGAGATACATGAGAGGGAATCTCATTGTCTAGGCTTAAGAAATCCTTGTACGAACTGAACTAGGCACCCATGGCATGGTATTCCAGGATGGACATATACTTGCAGAGCATGGAATTCACCAAGAGTGAGGCGGATCCTTGTACTTAATAGTTGTTAGGACATATCCACTCATCTTGGTGTTGTACGTAGATGATTTGTTTCTTACAGGTGCAAAGGAGCTTATAGTAGGGTGCAAAGCAGATTTGGCTACAGAGTTCGAGATGAAGGACATTGGCTTGTGCATTACTTCTTGGGGTTAGAGGTATGGCAGAGATCGATTGAGATATTCCTTGGTCAAGGGAAGTACACAATGGAAATCCTCAGGAGTTTCAGGATGGAGTATTGTAGACTGATGGCTACACCTATGGTTACGAATCTGAAGAAGGTTGTCATTTCAAATTCATATTTGGTCGATCCCAAGTTATACAAACAACTAATAGGTTCTTTGATGTATTTGTTCAACATCAGGTTAGGTATATGTTTTGTTGTGAACACCTTGAGCCAGTTCATGGTGGATGTGAGGCAGGTGCATTCGGTAGCAGCGCAGCATGTGCTTAGGTACTTGAGAGGTACAATGGAGTATGGTTTGAGGAATATTGAAGGTGATCGAGTGAGACTGCAGCGATATACAGACTAAAATTGGGTAGGGAGTGCAACAAATTGGAAGAGCACCTCGGGGTGCTGCTTCAACTTGGGATCAGGAGTGAGATCATGGTTCAACAAGAAGCAAACTTAACACTTGGTTCAGTGGAGGCAGAGTATATGGCAACGAGTATGGCTAGATGTGAAGCCATTTGGCTTAGCATATTGCTTACAAGATTATTTGATCAGGAGTTGGAGCCCACGGTGATATACTGTCATAATCCGAGTTGTCTCAAATTCTCTGAGAATCCAATATTCCATGATAGGTCCAAGCATATTGAGATCAGATATCACTTCATCTGAGACTGGATTAAGAAGGGAGTAGTCAAGCTCTAGTATAACTCCAAAGATGAGCAAGTTGCAAACATTTTGACCAAACCCTTGGTCAAAGAGAAGTTTGTTTTCTTCAGAGACAAACTTGGAGTGGTGCAAAATACCTTCCTCGCTAAGAGGGAGTGTTGAAGTTTAGTTTGGATAGGTATTTCCAGATTGGTTTGTGTCTAACATGTGGAAATCGTCATTAATACCTCTTAGAACTTTGGAAATTCACTTTAATAATTTAATTGTTAAAGTGAATTTCATTTTAGAATTAATTGAGGTTAATTTAATGAAATGCCTAAGTTTCTGGCTTTAGTGAATTGAATGAATGTTAGCCATTAATCTCAAGTGAGGTGAGATCTAATCTCAATCGTTGATCACTTTGGAGATTAGGGTTAAGGCTCAACTCAAGATTATAAAAGGCAGCCAAGGTGAGAGGAGAAGACACACAATCAAGGAGTCAGTGACTCATTGAGAGTGCAGAAGGACTTTCACTCTATAGGTCAGTAAGGGAGGAAACGACAACAGTCGAAAGACCTTTCGGGAAGTTGTACCAGCAGGGAAGATACCTCAGTTGTTTTCTGGAGGGGCCATACAGGCAGCCGCAGGAGGACCATACAACAGCCGTACGACGACCATACGGGCCACATCAACCCACAATATAGCAGGCCACACGCCTTAAAGTAGGCCGTGGGCCTGTTTTACAGGCTCTACTGGCTGTATAGTGGTAAAAATAGGCAGAGGGTTTTTGGGGCAGATTTTGCAGGCAGAGGGTTTGTCGGCGGGCATATTTTCCAGGTTTGTTGTTGATTGTATTTTCCTCATTGGGCCATTTTCCCGGTAAGGGAGTCCTTTTATGCTTGGAGATTATTTAATGAAAAGCAAATTTGAAGGGCAGAAATTTGCTGTGCATGTGTCATTGTGAAATTGGTTTCCATTTTGCTTCCGCTATTTAATTTCTATTAATTATTCCAAGCAGTATAAATTATTCAGTGAGCTGTAATTGTTTATTTCAGCAAGGAAATCACTAGGAAATAATTATCTAGGTACTGGTATTAGAAAATTATCAGTAGTAGCATGTCATTGATCATGAAAGTGATATAAAATAGGGTGTGATATACAGAATATCACTCTTGGTGTCCTGATTTTTGTGGGATTCCTCTATTGGTGTCTTGATTTTTTTGTGTATATGTCCTCCATGCCATGTCCCTTATTTCTTTGCAGGAAGGTTCCTCACCCAATATCTCCCATACTTTGTTGGCACTTATGGTTCTCTTTTATTTCACCCATATTTTTTTAAGAATAGCATAAGACTTTCCTCCCAAAGTGAAAATAAAATCATCTTCATCAACACAATTAATATCATTTGGTTCATTAGTATCTTCAGACATACCTTCTTTGATTCATCTTCTGAATTTTGGGTAAGTATCCATGGCATGGAAATCTTGATAGTGTTTGCACCATAAGTCTTCTTCTTCATTTACCAAACTAGTGGGATTCATAGGGATATGAAGTCTTGCCTCTTCTATATCTTTATTCCCGTCAAAGAAAATTTTATCCTAGGCTGATATTGAGCTTGCTGTACTCTTTCCATTCAAATCACCTGATTTTGAACAATTTTGACTTTGAAGTTCCAATCACACTGTAAATTGGCCTAATTACTGCTAGTACTTGTTCTTTGGGTACACAGGGCAGTTCTATTTTGTACTCGTTTAGTTTGTTAACAAGTAAACTTCTTTAAAACAAAAAGTGACCATTTATTTTTGTTAAGAAGTCTTTAAAACAAAAAAAAACAAAATAAGAAGAAAGATTTCGTATAAGAAAATGATTCTTTCCAGTAGTTTTTCTTCAATTTGAATTTATAATGCAGAATATGCTGTGCTGACATTTATATTTGTAAACTATTGGTAGGAAGCCAAGCAGGCACTTGATTTGATGCGGCGTTGGGCACCTATTGACACTGCAGATGCATTGGAGCTCTTGTCTCCTGTATTCAAGAGCGAAGATGTCAGTATAGTTTTGAGAATTTTATCCGAAGTTATGCTGAATATATTCTCTCTATGTAGGTTATAATGTTTTATATTGCTGAATCCAGTTTGGAGATAAGTTGTTTTTGCATTCACCCTTAACGTGGTTCAAAATTTTAAGAGTATATATATAATTAGTTGTTTGTTCTTTAACAGGTGCGTGCATATGCAGTAGATGTCCTTGAAAGAGCAGAGGATGAAGAGCTGCAGTGCTACTTGCTTCAGCTTGTGCAGGCCCTCCGATTTGAGCGTTCTGAGAAATCACGGCTTGCCCTTTTTCTTGTTCAGCGTTGTACGTAAATGCTTGAGCCTTTTGCTAGTGCTGTCCATAGTACATGATTTTCATTTTTGAAAACACTGGAAGATCGATTTTACTTTAAAATTACTGAATGTACAAGTCAAAATTTGGTCACAACTTCTATTATGCTCGCAATCTATGGTTGTCACAGCTTTCTAAGCTTCCATGATATTTACATTGAGTACATAATAGATTGATATGGTCTTTCTGACAACAAAAGTGTTTCCTTTTATCATCAAAAGCAAAAATGTGTTGAAAACTGAAGTTTCACAATAGCCATGTGTGGTACTTGTTCATTGATTGGTAGCTGCATCGGTTCGAAATATGCAACAACTTTAGTGTTTGTGTGAGCATTCAATTTTCTTGTACAGATATATGCACCTTTATTAGATTTGTTCATAGACATTAATAGTTTTTGTGCTTTGCTGGCTGGTGCTTAAATGGCTACAAAGAGGGATTGAAAGATTGCCCTTCAGGGTCTCTGATACCAGTTTGGATTATCTTTGAATTGGTGACTTTCAGACCCCTCCCTCTAGCGATAATTTCATCCTTTTGAGGAGATCCTTGAATTATTTTCATTATTGGGAGCTTGACCCAGGCCTTTGATGCAAGTCATGCTAACCCATCTGGTTATATCAAATAAATGTTCACACACTCCATCAACTTGTGGGCTTTTTCTGTAGCATTGTCAAACCTCATCTTAAGTAATTCAACATAGACTAGATCTTCCCTAGGGCTTGTCACCATTGGTTTAGATGGCAGGATATTGAAGACTGCAAGAATTTGAGTTTTTAAGCAGTTACTGTTTTACAACTTTTTCCTTCGGGTCAGATTTATTTTTCAGAGCAGGCATGAGAAGCTCTCTTAGGTACTTTAAAGCTCTCAGCAGAGTACTTGAATCTTGACTGTTACATCATTAAGTGTTACATTATTTCTAAAAGTTTATATAGATCTCAGGACAAACTTTTGCAAGAATCTCCACAGATATATGTCCTTTTTGATGCTCTTCATTTGGTTTAGGACTCTAGGGGATCATCTTAGAGCCCTTTGGGCTAAGAGATGACTCTCCTCCCTCCCCCATAGGATCTTCTTGGATGTTGACCTTATAAGATCTCAATTTACTGAGCTCAAGCAATCCAGAGAATAGGTTATGGTAGCTAGGACCTCAAAGCAGTTATTTGGGAACCCCCCCTCCTCGATGGTCCCATCCTTGATTGTCCAAATGATAGGCTCATTCGGGGAGGGGGATTGTCTACCATTTCCATTGCTCGCTGGGACTATAATGGTGCATTTTGTTCTTCTTTGGGTATGCTTTATGATGTGCTTGGGACATGTGACCTCCTTTTTCTCACTGATACCCATGCGAGCCTCAAGTGCATACCACATATGATCTAGGGTAATCAATGGTCCTTTGCCTGTAAACAACAGACTGGTCATTCCAACAAAATTAGAGGTTCAAGAGGGGTTGCATGCCTCATTCGAGATTGTCTTCAGGGTGGGGTTATTGTCGTTGCCCAAGACAAGCTCATGAAGCTCCTATGGGCACGAGTTCGAGGGAGTGACCCAGTAACTCAATTTTTTTCAATGTAGTCTTGTTAGATTTCATTAGTTTCGTTAATATTAAATTTACCATAGCAATTTAATATTCTTTTAGCATTCAATAAGCATATACTGAAATATATAAGCAACAGATAAACATGCACAAGAAGACAAAAAAATTTATCCTAGGAAAAACCCTTCTTCACAAGGGAGAAAAACCTAGCAAAATTTCCTTAGAAAGAATATCCTTGCCAATACAATATAACCAAGAACCAACTCTATCCACTAGAGCAAACCAACACAGAAGAATACTTATCTCCACAAGAGATAACCCAACAATCCAACTACAACAAACCCTAGCTAGAGTGCTAGAGTATCTAGTCTCCACTAGCGTACCACCAGGACAAAAGAGATAAAGCCTCCACCTGTGCCCTTCTTCCTTTTGCAGCTGTAGCTGCCACTGCAACTCTCCACCAAACTTGCGCTATAGATGAGTGAGTGAGTGTGACAAATGAGGAAGGTGTCACCTTTATTTATGCTAGACTGAATAGGTGTCTTCTCCGAACATGTGTCTTTTCTGTTTGTCTTTTTCTTCTGGAGCCGACTTTACTTCTGGAGCATTATAATTCTTCTTTATTACTTTTCTGTGGGGTTGACTTCTCTTCTGGGTTCTTCTAAATTCTTTCGAGGTTTCTTGGATCTGTTCAATGGTTTTCTTCTGACGTCTTGGCATTTTCATCTCTAAGGAAAGTTGTCCCAGAGGTGAATACCTCCTGCTGCTACCAAAAACATCTACACTCCCTCTTAGCTAGGGAGGTATTCTCAATGATGTTCTTCTCTGGTCCTCATAGCCTCGCAGGCTATGCCATGGTCACATAGACCAATGCTATAGGTAGCATCATCATGTCACAAATGGTTGCAACCAATGTGGACCTATCAATCTCGTCTAGGGGCTACAACCTGCTAGAGAACACTAGGGCTACAACCACATAGTGTGTGTCATCACAGGTCAACCCAACTAAGTCCATCGAGGAGTACGCCCTGGAAAATATCCCAACCACATGAGCTACATCTCAAGGGTCGCTGTGCACCAACCCAGTATGTCATCACAGGTCAACCCAACTCAGTCCATCGAGGAATACGACCTGGAAAATATCCCAACCACATGAGCTACACCTCAAGGGTCGCTGGGCACCAACCCAATATGTCATCACAGGTCAACCCACCTCAATCCATCGAGGAGTATGACTTGGAAAATATCCCAACCACATGAGCTACACCTCAAGGGTCGCTGGGCACCAACCCAGTACAACTTATCAGTCCATTGATAAGTGTCATATTGAACTCAGTCCATTGAGGAGTATCATCACAGGTCAACCCAACTAAGTCCATCAAGGAGTACGACCTAGAGGTCTCACGAAGCTGAACATCACAGGTCAACCTAGCTCAATCCATCGAGGAGTATGACCCGGAGAATGTCTCATGAAGCTGCTACCATCAACACTCCCTCTTAAGGAGAGGGGATTTTCACTCCAAGTTTATCATGGAAGTACTCAAACTTCGACTTGGCAAGGGGCTTGGTGAGAGCATCTGCAATCTGCTCATCTGTAGGAAGGTACTGCACCAATACTGCTTTCCTCTGCACCATATCTCGAATCTAATTGTACTTTATCTCAACATGTTTGGTATTGTCATGAGATACTAGATTCTCTGAGAGCTTCACATAGCTCTGGTTATCACAATGGATCACAGTGGGATCCAACATCTGTCCAAACAATCCTACAAGGAGCTTACGAAGCCACATTGCTTTGCATATTGCCGTACATACTGCAAATATACTCGGCTTCTGCGTTATTCAAAGCCTAATAAGTCTGTTTCCTGCTACACCAAGAAACCATGGCAGAACCCAAACTGAAGCAACACTCGGAGGTGCTCTTCTTGTCAACTGCGCTCCCTGCCCAATCATAATCAGCATATCCCTCCAGTCTCATGTCAACACTGGAAGCATATCTCAGGCCATATCTAACTGCGCCTCACAAGTATCTCAATACATGCTTCGCAGCTACCCAATGTATCCGCCTTGACTGAATCATGAATTGGCTAAGTGCACTCACTGCATAGAAAATATCAAGTCCGGTGTTAACCAGACACATCAATGATCCAATTAGCTGTCGGTACTTAGTTGGATCAATCAAATCTGTATTGGAAGAAGACTCACTCCACTTCTTCAGATTTGATACCATCGATGTGGCCATGGACTTACAGTTTAACATCCCAATTCTCTTCAAGATTTCAACTGCATACTTATCCTGACGCAGGAAGATCTCATCGGTTCCTGCCACACCTCTAGTCCCAAGAAATAATGCATCATGCCAAGATCCTTCATTTCAAATTCAGAAGCCAACTCATGCTTGCACCAAGCAATGAGACGCTCTGCTCTGGTGATAAATAAATCATCAACGTACAAGACCAAAATCAAGGACTTACCATCAACAACTTTATAGTATAGGTTGGCATCAACAACATTGTTGCTGAAACCCAAACTCATTAGGTATCCATCAATCGTCGCATACCAAGCACGAGGTGCCTGCTTAAGTCCATACATGGTCTCCTTCAACCTGCACACATGAGACTCCTTCCCATGAATCACAAACCATCTGGCTGCTCGATATACATCTTTTCCTCAATCTCTCTGTTGAGGAAGGCTGTCTTTACATCCATCTAATGTAATCTCCAACCCATGGTTGAAGCAAGGGCAATGATAGCCCGAATGGAGGTGTATTGAGCAACAAGAGAAAATGTCTCCTCATAGTCTATTCCCTCTACTTGAGAGAATCCTCTAGCCACAAATCTCGCTTTGTGCTTCCTGATGCTCCAGTCAGCTGGATGTTTGATCTTATAGATCCACTTGGAAGTCACCACAGACTTCCCCTCAGGTCTCAGAACAATATCCCACACATCATTCTTCATGATGGACTGATACTCCTCCATCATGGCATCTCTCCATACTCGCTGACTAGATGCCTCCTCATAACATGAAGGCTTAGAATCAGTGATGTGGCTCATCGCTGCAACATAGCTCGAGAATCTCTGAGGTCTCTTGCTTTCTCTGAAAGTGCCATGGGGAGCTGCATGTCCCTCTGCCAAAGTCTGACGAGCTAAGGAAGGCCTTTTCCGATCGACTGCAATATCTCTAGGAACATTTACAGTATGTACTGGATCAAATGGATCAACAGGATCAATTGTCTCCATGGGCTCAACTGGCTCCCTCTGAATTGTTGAAGGGTGAGGGGGAGAAGACACCATCTCCTCCTACGTCTCACTGTCAATCTCCATGTGAGATCCTCTAGATCTCCTGAAGGCTATCTCCTCCTCAAAGGAAACATCCTTGCTCACCTCAATTTGTTTCTGATCTGGGATGTAGATCCGATATGACTTCAAAGACTCACTGTACCCAACAAATGTACCCTTCCTTCGTGAAGGGTCTAACTTCGTCCTTTTCTCCTTGGGTACCTGAATGTATACAGGACACCCAAATATCCTGAAGTGTCTAACCTTAGGCTTCATTCCGGTGAAGGCTGCCTCGGGAGTCATATTCTTCAAAATCGAAGTCTGAAGATCACATAGTATAAGTATCCACTCAAGGCAGCAACTGTCATAGGCCCACACAAATCTGGATGCACCAAGTGCAAGATCCCCTAGGATCTGTTGTCACTACTCGGAAAAGACCCCTTGGCATTCTTGCCAAGAGCACAACCTCTGCAAATGCCATCATGCTCAACACAGAGTTGTGGAAGACCTGTCACCATCTTCTCGAGAGTGGGAAGAGCTCTATAATGCAAATGAGCAAGTTTCCTATGCCATAACTCATTCAGATTGATAGAATCACGCACCAGGGCCTGAACTGGTCGAACTGTCAATCTGTACAAACTCCTTGTCTGGTCAGACTGCTTCATTTCTCAAACTAGAGACTATCTAATATGCTAAGTCACCTGACACGATGACACGAGACATGGAGGACACGGAAATACGAGTGTTCGACACGTGAAATTTTGACCTCGACAAAAGGACACGGAGGACACGTTTATATATATATATATATATATATATATATATATGATTTTTTTTTGAAAATTACACATACAAAAATGAAATTTAGACATAAAGATTCATATTTTGTTAGAAACTAGAAGATTTACATGATACAAAACGTTAAACATGTATGATGTAACATAAATGATAAATAAATGATTAAATCATGATCCATTATAATTTATAAATTATAATTTATACTGTATACATTCTGAATCCTGATTCAACATTGTAACATCAATGATAATAAAATGACAAACATTATAAATTATAATAAAGACTGAAGTTTGAACACATAAGAAATTAGAACCTTTAGTTGCGCCTGCAACATTCTCATTAAGTCATCAAAATCAAAATGTGTTACAATGATCGTGATTCATGCTAGATAGTAGAATCTAGATAGTAATACCGAGTCAGAGTCACTAACACTATAGGTGAGAATGCCAATGGCAAATACAAATTAGACATAGGGTAGATACTAGAATCGACATCGTAGACAGTAGATGGAAGAACTGTCAAGACTCAGTAGTACTTGTCCTCCATGAAATAATCATCATCAATATCAATGTCCTCACCACTGCTCTCCTCTCCATCCTCCTCCTCCTCCTCTATATCCAATGGAATCTGTGCATCTGCTGCTGTGGAGGATGACCCCTCAAGAGGATCACCATCATCAAAAGTGACTGGCTCTAG
>JZKD02S1418423.1:42859-53956 GCA_000966675.3 Picea glauca | reverse complement strand
TGGCATTGATTGTTGAACTCTTCTATCACGACCCCAGTAAAAATGTACCCTTCACTCAAGTATAAATTCTTCTGTTGAACTCTTTTCTTTGTCATCGTGTCAAGTGATTTAGTGGTGTATCTGCACACCAACCTTTGTCTTATTTGTAGGCACTGGGCAGAGAGAAGAGTGGTTGAAGGGAAAGACAAAGATTCACATGGATGCACATGAATATGTATTTGCTTTTCAAAAAATTGAATATTTTATGTATTTTAATTTTTTAGTGACCGTTTTTTTGATCCGGTTTTTTTCCCGTTTTTTTTCGGTTCCGGTTTTTGGGGTCGACCGGTTCGATGACCGGTTCGGTTCTTGTAACATTGATCGTAACTTCAATAGATCAAAATACAACTAGATGTTCATAAGATCACAATAATGCCATAACAACTAGAGGCATATCAAAACAATCAAACCCAGAGTCTTCACTTCTAGGGAGGGTGCACTGTTTCTCTGAAAGTACTGGTTTTGAGATCCTTCTGGATCTATGATTGTTGCTTGGACAAAAAATCCCTTCTCCTGCAAACACCCTCATGATAATGATACAATTTAAACATATACAAGTGCATACCATCCAGCAACAACGACAAACTCTAAAACTTCAACCTTCACTGATCATAAATCTGAGAGCACCAAAAGGTGCGCTAGGGTAGGGCGAGCTGATCTCAACGTCCTCCAATAGGTTGCTCAACGAGCTTGACAAGGTAAACTGTGCAACGACAAACTACAACGACAACAACGACAAACTGCATCGACAAATCTCATGATCTTCCTTCCAACGATTAGACTTTTCTGAAGGAAACCAAGCTTTGATACCATGTTAGATTTCATTAGTTTGTTAACATTAGATTTACCATAGCAATTTAATCTTCTTTTAGAATTCAATAAGCATATACTAAAATCTATAAGCCACTGATAAACATGCACTAGAAAACACAAAAACTTATCTTGGGGAAAACCCTTCTTCACAATGGAGAAAAACCCAACAAACTTTTCTTAGAGAGAATATCCTTGCCAATACAATATAACCAAGAAACAACTCTATCCACTAGAGCAAACCAACAAAGAAGAATACTTATCTCCACAAGAGATAACCCAACAATCTAGTTGCAGCAAACCATAGCTAGAGCGCTATAGTATCGAGCATCTACTAACGCACCACCAAGACAAAATACATAAACCCCCCACCTGAGCCCTTCTTCCTTTTGCAACTGCAACTGCCACTACAATTCTCCACCAAACTTGTGCTATAGATGAGTGAGTGAGTGTGAAAAATGAGGAAGGCGTCACCTTTATTTATATCGGACTGGATAGGTGTCTTTTCTGAACATGTGCCTCTTCAAGGAGGGCCGACCTATCTTCTGCAAATATATTTTCTGTTTGTATTTTTCTTCTGTAGCTGTCTTTACTTTTGGAGCATTATAATTCTTCTTTATTACTTTTCTGTGGGACTGACTTCTCTTCTGGGTTATTTTAAATTCTTTTGCGGCTTCTTGGATTTGTTCAAGGATTATCCTCCGACGTCTTGGCTGAAGATTTTCCAGGTCCTATCAAGCTGCTAACTAGGTCTGTCTTTGACCTCAAGTTGGCTCTAAGTTTCAACTATCAATGAAGATTTTGCTACTGTTTTAGGACAACCAACAGTGCAGGAACTTCTTTCTGATTTGTTACGGTTACATTCACAATTTTTGGTGCTCTAGCATGTAGTTTTAGTCACCAAGGGTTAGCAAGCTCATTGAACTCAAGCTCCTCTGCTGTCGCTGCTGAAACATCACGCTGCTTTTTCTTATTCTTGGGACACTGTCCTGCATAGTGACCCATCTCTCCACAAGCAAAACATCTCACTGTGCGCATGTCTCTTTTCGTCCCACTGTTGCTCTCTCCTCCGTGTGGTGGGGCCCCAAACTTCGGACCTTGTCGACCTCCTCGACCAGTCTTCTTCTTGCCCTTTGTCCAAAGAGCAAGGTCCACATCACTCTACACTGTCTGCTGCTGATGCTGTCCAGAAGCCTCTGCCACAAGTCTAGTCTCCTCCTGGACGAAGTCAACCCACATCCTCTCCCATGTGGGCATAACCTCCTAGGCAACAATGTCGCGAACGAATGGAGCCCATGGTTTGGTAAAGTTGTTTAAGGCTGTCCTCACCATAGAATTGGGTTCCACCACCTCTCCGACGACTCCAAGCTCGTCTCTGATCTGGGTGTAACGACCAAGGAAAGAAGTAACCGACTCATCCTCGAGCATGCAAATGCCTCTCAGTCGATCATGAAGAACCATCTTTCGGTTCTCATTACAGCTTTGATAAAGCTTACATAGAGATGCCTACATCTCATATGCCCAAGCATTCTTAGTCAAGTGAGGAATGATGTGATCCCGCATTGAATCATATATCGTCCTTTTTGCCTTGTTGTTCCTCTTCCTGAACTCTGCTAACTGGATGGGAGAAGTAGCAGGAGGAAAACCACAGGTGCCTCAACTATATCCCATAGTTCGAGGTCCTCCAAGATAAAGACGATCCTCGCCTTCCAAGGCAACCAGTTGCTAGCTCCAGCTAGCCTATCCTCCGCACGCATCTGAAATGCTAACATGATTGCCAAACTCCACTCCAACTGATGCTCCAACTGCAGAGGAACGTTGCCTCACTCCTGTCAACATAGGTGTGAAAAGAGGCAAGCGGACTCCGACCTCACTCCTAGCAATATAGGTGTGAAAAGAGGTCGTGGAATACAACCTCACTCCTATCCATGCAGGTGTGAAAAGAGGCTGTCCAAACTGTGCACAAACTGCTCTACAATCCTCTACAAAATTCTGCTAACAAGCAGCCACTAAACACTGTCAATGGCTGCCCACAAAATCTGCCAAGAAGATGTCTATAACAACCCACTCTTATGCTGTTCAAACTACTAAAAAATCAGCCACCTCAACTCTGATACCATGAAGATTTTCCAAGTCCTATCAAGCTGCCAACTAGGTCTGTCTTTGACCTGAAGTTGGCTCTAAGTTTCAACTGTCAATGAAGGTTTTGCTGCTGTTTCAGGACAGCCAAAAGTTCAAGAACTTCTTGCTGATTTGTTACGGTTACATTCACAATTTTTGGTGCTCTAGCATGTAGTTTTAGTCACCAAGGGTTAGCACATACACCTGAAAATACAGTAGTTCTACACTCTAACGCACATGAAATTTAACACAGGTATTTTTGGTCAACATGACTTTGGATAAAACCCCCCTGGGGAAAACCAGTTTGGAATATATGTCTATATATGAGGAGAATAGATGGTGGAATACAACAAGTACAAAATATAAATAAACCTAATACAATAGCAGCTTGATCCAAGATGAAATACAAGTCCAAATGAAGCAAGAGCCTCCTAGGATGGTGTGCCCCCCAGAAATGTTGCCAAGACCACTGAAATGGAGCCAAATGCCAACTCGAAGCTTTGAATAGGAAACCCCTCCACAATACTCTGATACTGAAGTGTAGCCTCCCTCTGAAACATACCTCACTACAATCTGAGCTCTTTAAGTCCTCCCCACTGATGATGCACCCTTCTCCTCAAGTGCACCCTCCTCAGAACTGGAAGCTCCTCAATAAATAAACTGGGCACTAAGCCTCCATGAGCTCTTCATGCAAGGAGGCGCCCAAGCTTTCCTCTCCCAACGCCTAAAACCTCATCCTCTTGCTCTCTCTGAATCCCTCCAAGTAAACAAATGAGTGAATGAATCCTCCTATGCCCCAAGATAACCCCCCCCCGGGAAAATCAGTTTGGAATATATGTCTATATATGAGGAGAATAGATGGTGGAATACAACAAGTACAAAATATAGATGAAACTCATACAATAGCGGCTAGATCCAAGTTGCAACACTAGTCCAAATGAAGAGCGCCCTAGGATGGTGCGCCCCCCCAAAATGTTGTAAAGAACACTGAAATCGAGCCAGATGCCAACTGGAAGCTCTAATCTAGAAACCCCTACCGATGAGTAGCGTCCTTCTGAAACATACCTCACTGCAATTTGAGCTCTATAAGTCCTCCCCACTGATGAGGCGCCCTTCTCACCAAGTGCGCCCTCCTTAGAAATGGAAGCCCCTCAATAAATAACTAAGACGCTAAGCCTGCTGGCTATCTCCATGGAAGGGAGTGCCCAAGCTAGCCTCAACATATGCCTAGAACCTCATCTTCACGCTCTCTCTGAATCTCTTCAAGTGAACAAATGAGTCAATGAAGCCTCCTTTGCCCCTTGCGCCCTCCTTAAGGAAGCATAAGGAAACCTAAAAGTTGGGTGGATGAGATCATCTCATCTCATCCCTAATCAATGGTTGAGATCATCTCAAGTAAATCTCAACTCAAAACCCACTTTACTTAAGTTTCCATAGTTTCACTTTATGTCTATTAATTCACCCACTTTGTGAATTAATTGTCACTTTAGGCTAAAATGATCAAATTTCAATTTTGACTTAAATCTCCTAAGTCAAAGTGAAATTAGACATGCAGTACATGGTACAAGGTACAAAATACTTCCCTCATGTGTTTAGAAGCTCACAAACACAAGGGGACCATTTTCCAAGGTACCCAAATTTCAACATTCACATCTTCATCTCTAAGAAAAGTTGTCCCAGAGGTGAATACCTCCCGCTGCTACCAAAAACATCAAAAAGTCTGCTACTTACCCCTTGTTTCTTCACACTTCTCACTTCACAATGAATTTGGCGAGAACTTATCCCTTGACTTCTATGTTGATATTTTCTTGGGGGACTTCAACGCTTGTACTAGGGCTTTACAAGTACTACTCCATGACCAATTTGAGGGTGCTCTTTACTCTTAGGATATTGACCCAGGCAACAATAGGCCTTATAGGACATGAAATGATGCTCTTGGATGCTTCATAGCCTTTGGGAGGTGTTATCGCATGTTACCGCATATGATGCATGGGGATCGATATCATGTTTGAAGACCTTGTTCATCAAGCTGTGTTATGAAGGAATTTTGGCTAGTTTAGAAACAATCTATACTAGCAACATATGATTCATTTACTTATCAAAGTATATATTAAGTAATAATAAAGCAAATGAGATACATCAATACATTACTTCAAATGAAGAAGATTGCAATGTAATACTTGTAAGTACTTTTGATTGAGACAACAAGTAACAAGAAAAGATCCAAGGCACTCTAGATTCTAGATCGGTGAGACATCGAGTCCCCTCCCAACCAACCCTCGAGTGGTTGATCGACCTCCTTGGGAGCCATTGGGATCTGTTGTTCTAAGACACAAGGCATACAACACCAGACCAATAGACAAATCATCGCTAGGCAATCCTAGAATTGGGCCCCCCCTATGCATCACACTACTCCTTAGGTTTGTCCAAGTAGCCAAGTTTCCATCTGAAGTTTCTTCTTGGCCTTGGATATTAGGAGCACTGGGCTTCCTTGCTCTTGTGCTCCCCCTAAGATCAATATTTTAAAACTTGGACTCAGCCTTAAAATCGGTCGAGGGTCAATTCAGACTCGACCATGATTCTGACCGGTTTGAATTTAATGACTTGGTACTAAAAAATATATAAATCATTTAAATTTTAATGAAAAAAATATATTTTAAAGAACCCAAACCATTAGAGACAAAATATGCAAAGTCCTCACTTAGAAGCCAAATCAATCGCAAACAACCCAAGAGGATTTCCAAACAAGCTTCAAGGTCACTCTAAATTACCACTTTTCAACGTCGCTCCAAAACTTCAAATGCTTAATGAGAGAGGTGTGAGACAAATAGAGGTGGGGCGAGTCTCTATATAGTTTGTTTTTAGGGTTTAGGTTGCTGGAAATCAGGGTTTAGGTAGATTTAAAATAAATAAATTAACTTTTCCTTCAGAAGTGCATCGTGGTGAGGTTGAGTACCAACTCGGCTGAGTGGTTATGGACTTGACCAAGTTGGATCTGTTTTGAACCAGCCAATTCATGCATTGACTCAATCGGTTTGGTACCAAACTGATCTTCGAATCAAGTAGAGGGCCAAATTGACTTGGTTTGTGGTCAACTCGGTTGAGTTTAAAAACACTACTTAGGATCATGTAATTGGGCCTCTTATCCCTCGACACTCCCCAAAGGATATCATACCCAAATGCATTGGCCTTTTCATAGTTATTGATGACTCTGATGAGGAGCCTGTCTTACAGTCCCCTCAATTGTCCATGAAAACCAGTGCAAGCATGCCTTGACATCCTCTCTTCTGTTTAGCTTGAGACTGATTTGTTTGTAGCACCTTTCTTTTAGTAGCGCCTTTGTTAGATTTTAGGGAAAAATTTAACATGGTATCAGAGCTTAGGGCATGAAAGGAGCTCAAGAGTTGCAGACTTGAGTCTGCGTAGATTCACTTCTTAGGGTTTACTGATCAGCAGTCATTGAAACCCAAATTCAAGTCGCTTTGTTTCTCTTTGACTTTCTGTATTGAAGTAAAGAGAAAGTACTTATTTCTTATTGTTTTTAAGTTGCTACTTTCTGTGCTTAGTGGTGGACACATGGAGTGCCATGTGCAGCATGGGCCTCTGTTTCAAGAAAGGTAGAATGGGCTAGTAAATGGCTTTCTTTTATTTCAATGTTGTGCTTGTCATGATAGCCTCTGATAGCACTTATGTTATGAGCAGTATATTTCACAATATCTTCATAGTAAACAGCTCTAGCAGCCTTGGTTTTGTTACCCAGTTATCTGTGTATCCCAGTGTAAAGGACATTGTGTTAGTACACAGAGATTAATACAAAAATATTTTTTAAGTGCTAGATGATTGTAACTGTAAACCTTCAGCGTTCAAATCTGATCAACCTACCTAAAATGACTTCACACAGGTGACATTTTTTGAGATGGCGTGGATTACACACCAAATTCAAGGATTGATTTTTTTAATTACTCTCTACTGTTGGATACTTCCAGAACCAGTTATAGCTTTTGTTTCCTTATCTATTGAAAGATATAGGATACCCACCAGCCAACAGCTAAACTTGTTGCCCTCCTCTTAATGTTCTTTTGTCACTTAATGTTATCAGAACAAGTGCTGTGCAGTTGTTGTTCAAGTCCTAAACAATTAACAGAAAACAAATTATTTCTTGAAGACAGAAATATGGAAGCTCCAGGGAAGATGATATGCTTTTTATGTCCTTCTACTAAAACTTACATTGGGTGCTTAGATTCAGATGGATCTGGTTGGATAGATGATTTCTGTACTTCTGTTGAATAGTCGAGAAGTTGTATTTTTAAATCATCCTTGATGAATTTAAATCCACCAGACAAGCAACCTATGGTTCTTGGCAGATGGCATTTTTATTTTGGGAGTAACATCTAGATAGTCATTTTTTTTATTTCCTTTTCTAATGTGGATACCAGGGTGCCATTTACAGTTTTAGAACCTGTAGGCATTGACTCAAATGTTAATAAACTTGTTATTAACATATTGTTGTTTAGAAAAGGTCTAAAAGAATGGGCTCAGCCGGGGATAGTGAAAGACTATCTTATTGTACACTTGTGGGATGCAAGTTTAGGGTGCCAAAGTAAACTTGTTGGAGTGTCTGATGCTAGTTGAGAGAGATTTCATGTTAGAGGATCTGGAGCCCAGTGTTCTTTATTTTTTTGGTGGATCCCTGGTTTTCTGTTGTAGATTCCTTGAGATCGTTTTCCAGTTTTCTCTTCTCAGATCCATGTTGATCAGTTTAAGTAAATCTAATCAGGATCCATTTCCTTATAAACAGAGGTCCTTCATAGACATCAATCTAATATGACAGTTACCTGCACTGTCAGTTACTGCATACACAAAGATGCCCCAGTTAGCTACAGCTGGTAGCAGGCTGCAAAGTACATGTGTGTTTTCAGCCCAAAATAAGTTTCAAAGTAAGTCTAAGAACACAATAAGGCTACTTATATGTATCCTGCAGTTTGTGAGGTCACATAACAGAAGTATAATCTGGTAAAAGTCTGACTCAGCTTTTCATATTAAACTTGGTACCGACACCAAGAATATCTTTCAGAGTTTCGACACTAGAGTCATAGGATCTTGTGGGTTCAGAGAGAGCCAGTTGGCACATTCAGTGATGCAGACTTTTTATGAGACTTAGAGGGAGCAATCCATGTATGTGAGTTAGGTCATGACATGAAGCAAATGGCAGTGTTAAGGTTAAATTTGTGACTCGTGACTTCTCTCAGAAGAAGGGATTATCTATGATGAGATCCTTACTCCATTAGGATCCTTATCTCTCTTGCCGCAGTTTTTTGATTTGGAAAACTTCACCAGATAGATGTTAAGACTGATTTTCTTAACAGTGAAGTTGAGCAAGAGGCTATCCATGGGAAAGAATCCCATAGATTATAACAAGCTCTGAGAGCTTGGTATGAAAGAATTGAGAGTTTGCTATTTAGCTTATGGAGGGTTTTTGACTTTTGATTCCAGATCTGAGTTTGTATTCCAGATCTGAGTTTGTGTTTTCTTATGGAGGGTTTGACACTTGTATCCCAGATCTGAGGGTCCTCTTACTTGCTGTCCAGATCCGAGTGAGAATTTAATTGTGGATGTTTCCTTGCTGTCCAGTTTTGAGTGAGAGTTTGCTATTTAGCTTATGGAGGGTTTTTGACTTTTGATTCCAGATCTGAGTTTGTATTCCAGATCCAAGTTTGTGTTTTTTTATGGGGGGTTTGACACTTGTATCCCAGATCTGAGGGTCCTCTTACTTGCTGTCCAGATCCGAGTGAGAATTTAATTGTGGATGTTTCCTTGCTGTCCAGTTTTGAGTGAGAGTTTGCTATTTAGCTTATGGAGGGTTTTTGACTTTTGATTCCAGATCTGAGTTTGTATTCCAGATCTGAGTTTGTGTTTTCTTATGGAGGGTTTGACACTTGTATCCCAGATCTGAGGGTCCTCTTACTTGCTGTCCAGATCTGAGTGTTTCTTGTGATCTGAGTGCTCCCTTATAAGTTGATCTACTTGCTGTCCTGATTTGAGAGTTTCTTTTGTGATTGATTTCCTTGTGATTGATTTGAGGGTTTCCTTGATTTGGATTATTATTGTTTCCTTTGGGGTTTTACTATCCATGGCAAAACTGTCCCACAGTTCTCTTGACAGAGTTCAAACCCTAGAGGTTTGTTACATGAACCTAAGCTTCATCTGAGCATACATATAGAGGCATACTTCTACTTGTGACAGGTACCCATTCTTCCTTGGATAAGAGGTAAGCTAAGATTTGTTTTTCTACACTCAAGAAATTTGTTTATGTTCAGAAATTAATTTTATGCATATAGATCTGTTTATCTCTTGGTTTAATGTGCTGATCTGAAATTGTTTTAATGAACAAAATTTAAAAGAATGTCACTGGTTCATTTTTCCCTAAAATCTAACAGCCTTACTTTATATATTTTCATAGATAGATATTTATCTAGACACTTAGCTTATCGTTTTTTGCTTGTAGTATTAACTTATTATATTCCCTCTTTGTACTTGATGTACTTTTTTAGTTTCATTGGCCTACTTTTGTGGTCATTTTTTGGACACTAATAAAATTATCTTATCTTTTCCTCCAAATGGTAGTTGTTTACATCAGTGTTACAAGAACCGAACCAGAACCGGTAAAACCGGCCGGTCCAACCGATTCTGAGCCTCGACCGGTCTGAACCGCCTCATCAAACCGCCTTTGACCGGTTCCGTACAAAACCGGTTTTTTTTGCCGAAGACACCCGCGGTCGGAAAAGGTAGGGAAAATTATATATTTTTTTAAAAGTTAGGGTTAGTGGCATGCATGGGAAGCTTCTAGAATTGTCTAGAGCTCCTAATGAAGCTATACAGGCAACCCCACCCCCTCTCTTTCACTCACACTACTCATTTGGCTTCTCTTGAGTTTTTGAGCTAAGGGTTTTTCTTGAGTTTAGAGAGCTGATTGCAGGGCTGAGTTGGAGAGGTTGCTAGGCTGCTTTGGAGAGGTGATTGTTGGGCTCATTTGGAGAGTTATTTTGCCTTTTTTCTTGAAGCTGATTTGAAGAAGATTGGGAGCATATTTGGAGCTTATTTGGAGCATATTTGGAGTTGTTTTGGAGCATATTTGGAGCATATTTCTTTGGACAGATTTGGAGCTTATTTCTTGGGCAGATTTGGAGCTTGTTTTCAAGGTATGTAAACTATGCACTTACTCCCCTTAAAATTGTTGTTTTTTTCTCCGAAAAAAGTATTGTTGTTTTCTCCTAGGGTCTAGCAATTAAAAACATATAGGGTTTTTATTTGCAGATTTTTATTTGTTTCCATGGCTCCTAAAGAAAAGAAGGATCCAACATGTCTTCATTGCCAATTGATTGATGGGGTAATGGTTTGTAATTATTGGCAAAAGGAGGTTGGTGGGGGAGGTATTCATAGGATCAAACAACATCTAGCCAATGCAAGGGGGAATATAAAACTATGCTTGAAAGTTTCCGATGAACTAAAAGCTGAGATGATGGGCCTTCTTGAAGGCTTTCAAGCAGATAAAGCCAATAATAAGAAGGTTCGAAAAGAGGTGGGGAGAAGTAGTGGTGGAACTAGATTTGATAGTGATCCTCAAGATAGAATGCCTAGTTTTGAGGAATTCTCTGCTTTCCCAATCCCTGGGCGTGATCCTTATACCAATCTTAGGGAAGAAGTAGAACATGTTGGGGGAAGTGGTGCTGGTGCATCCAGATCCAAAAGGCCTCGTGGTAACTTTGACTCATTTTTTTTACCCCGCACTACCCCTGGTTCTCAGCCTACTATTGATGCCAAATGGAAGAAGATAGAAAGGGAGGCTGCTTGGGAATGAATTGCTAGGTGGTGGTATGATGCAGACATACCTTTCAATGCTGCAAGGTCTTTTTATTATCAACCTATGTTGGATGCTGTAGCTTCATGTGGATCGGGCTTCAAGGGACCTGGTTATAAGGATATTAGGGGGAATTTGTTAAAAAATGAAGTTTAAAGAGTAAAGGAATACCTCATAGAGTTCAAGGAGTCATGGTCTAAAACATGGTGCACAATCATGTCTGATGGATGGACTGATCAGCGATCCCGCACCATTCTTAACTTCCTTAT
>JZKD02S1418423.1:10398-22072 GCA_000966675.3 Picea glauca | reverse complement strand
TCTTCCTGAACTCTGCCAACAAGATGGGAGCAGTAGCAGGAGGAACAACCACAGGCGCCTCAACTATATCCCATAGTTCGAGGTCCTCCAAGATAAATACGATCCTCGCCTTCCAAGACGACCAGTTTCTAGCTCCAACTAGCCTATCCTCCGCACGCATCTGAGATGTTGACATGACTACCAAACTGCACTCCAACTGATGCTCAAACTGCAAAGGAATGCTCCCTCACTCCTGTTAACATAGCTGTGAAAAGAGGCAAGTGAACTCCGACATCAGTCCTAACAATATAGGTGTGAAAAGATGTCGTGTCAAATCAGCCTCACTCCTACCCCGTAGGTGTGAAAAGAGACTGACGAAAACTGTCCACAACTGCTCTACAATTCTCTACAAAATTCTGCCAACAAGCAGCCACTAAACACTATCAATGGCTGTCTAGAAAATCTGCCAAGAAGATGTCTATAAAAGCTCACTCATATGCTGTCCAAACTACTCAAAAATCAGCCACCTCAGCTCTGATACCATGAAGATTTTCTAGGTCCTATCAAGCTGCCAACTAGGTCTATCTTTGACGTCAAGTTGGCTCTAAGTTTTAACCGTCAATGAAGGTTTTGCTGTTGTTTTAGGACAGCCATCAGTTCATGAACTTCTTGCTGATTTGTTACAGTTATATTTGCAATTTAGGTGCTCTAGCATGTAGTTTTAGTCACCAAGGGTTAGTACATGCATACCAAAATAAATGTAACACACCTAGAGATCTTTACAGCTGAAAATACAGTAGTTCTACACTCTCATACATGAAATTGAACACAGGTATATTTGGTCAACATGATGTAGGATAAACCCCCCCCGGGGAAAACCAGTTTAGAATATGTCTATATATGAGGAGAATAGATGGTGGAACACAACAAGTACAAAATATAGATGAACTCAATACAATAGCAGCTTGATCCAAGCTGCAACACTAGTCCAAATGAAGCAAGAGCGCCCTAGGAGGGTGTGCCCCCCAGAAATGCTGTCAAGACCACTAAAATGGAGCCAGATGCCAACTGGAAGCTTTGATCTAGAAACCCTCCACAGTACTTTGATACTGATGAGTAGCCTCCCTCTAAAACAAACCTTACTGCAATCTGAGCTCTCTAAGTCCTCCCCACTGATGATGCGCCCTCCTCACCAAGTGCACCCTCCTTAGAACTGGAAGCTCCTCAATAATTAACTGAGACCCTAAGCCTGCTGGCTATCTCCATGGAAGGGAGTGCCCAAGCTAGCCTCAACATATGCCTGAAACCTCATCTTCATGCTCTCTCTGAATCCGTCCAAGTGAACAAATGAGTGAATGAAGCCTCCTTTGCCCCTTGTGCCCTCCTTAAGGAAGCATAAGGAAACCTAAAAGTTGGGTGGATGAGATCATCTTATCTCATCCCTAATCAATGATTGAGATCATCTCAAGTAAATCTCAACTCAAAACCCACTTGACTTAAGTTTCCATAATTTCAGTTTATGTCCCTTAATTCATCCACAAAGTGAATTAATTGTCATTTTAGGCTAAAATGACCAAATTTCACTTTTGACTTAGATCTCCTAAGTCAAATTGAAATTGGACATAAAGTATATGGTACAAGGTACAAAGTACTTCCCTCATGTGTTTAGAAGCTCACAAACACAAGGGGACCACTTTCCAAGGTACCTAAATCTCAACAGTCCTTTGCTAAATTTTCGTTGCTTGGATCCCTGCCCAGGACCCGTTGCCTGTTGCCCAAACCTGTTGCTCGTTGCCTAGGTCTTTTTCTGGGCTGCTCGAGTCCTTTTTGGAGATTGCCCAACTATTTTTGCTCGCTGCCCGGGGTTGCCCTGACTTCTTGCCCTTTGCCCATGGTTACCTGAAAATCTTCCATACTGCTCGGACCTCTGCTTGCTACTCGACGAATTTTGGGTTTCCATAGAGCTTGTCTAGGCCTTGGGGTGCCCAGTGTCCTACTAACCTTGCTCGAAATTTCTGGGCTGTTATTTTTGGGCCGTTCCCAACTATTATAGCTTGCTGGCGGCCACGTTGCTGGTCGGTTCTGTTGGCGGATGGCTTGCTCAGCGGTTGTCTGATGGTCGACTGACTGTGCTATCTGGCAGCTAGCCCCTACGGCCCTCCCAGGCAGCGACTATTTCCTCTGTTGTTGTCTGCAACACTCAACCTGTTACCTCTAACGTCTATGCTAGACCTCACACGCGTAGCAGATCTTCTTCTGTGGACTGCACTCTCAGCAACTACTACTGTCTCTGCACGCATCGTTGTCCAACTCTAGCAACAACGACCCTTACCTTCCGTCGCCTCCCAACAAATCTCGTGCGCTGCTCTTCTCCACGTGCGGATTCCTTAACCACTCGACCACCGCTACAACTCCCACATGCCATGGTTTATCCCACGCTGGCAGTTGCAACACTACACGGACTTGCACCACCGTCTCCCAACGAATCTCTCTTGCAACTCGTTTTCTCCCAGCTGCTGATCTGCAGTTATGTCTCCTGCTGCCGCAACTTCACTAGGCCCGTCAACACCTCTTCAGCTCGATCTGCAACATCTCAGCCATATATCCCTTCCATGAAGGATCTGCTGCAGATGTGTGACCCTTCCGTACGTCGTACGAATTGTACGACTCATACGATGGGCGTATGATTGCTGTACGATGACGGTACAATCTTTTTTTATTTTTTATTATTTACTTTTACCTCGCAGCCTGCAGACTAAATTTTTTTTCCTGCGATGTAAAATTCCGTTAGTGCAAATCTGGCTTCCTTAAAGTTCACACTCTGATACCATGTTAATTTCCGAACTGAGCACTCGACAGTTTATTTCAAATAGAATCACTCTAATAAATAAATGCACAACTAGGTTACTTAACAAATAAATCAGCAGAAGCAAATAAAATGGAAACCACACACATTGCACAATAGATATCTAGGTAAATAACCCTTGGAAAATCCCCGAAGGGAAAACCAGATCTGTGAGATTTATTATTATTATTTCGGGCTCTCCTTTCAGGAAAATGGCCCACCTAAGGAATACAAAACAACATATAGCCAAGCCCCACAAACTTCAAGATCAATCCTTTGATCTTGCTGGTTGGCTGCTATCTCCCTTGCTACACCTTTGCTCCTATCCTCAACCCCTGCCCTTAACACTTGGATGAATGTCCTTCTCCACCCAATCAATGAGAGCTCCCTCTCTCACTCTGTGTGTGACACAAGCACATGAGAAAAGAATCCCTCGTTGGTCCAATGTACTTTCTGTGTGTCATCCTCTCACATAGTCTACCTTGTATAACCGTGAGTTTACCCTAAGTCCAAAATCCTAGATCTCCTAAAGTGATCAATGACTGAGATCTAATCTCACGTTCACTTTAGATCTAACGGCTAGGACTTAATTAAACTCACTTTATTACAAAAGTACATTCACTTCATTAATCACTTAATAAAGTGAATCTCCTAAGGTTTTGAGAGTCATTAAGGATGACTCCCACGTGTTGATACGAACCCATGTGGAAGCATCTGTCTTATGCTACTAAAACATCAACAAACTCATGTAAGGTGATGTGCAAGCATCGTGACCTCAAAAGTGAGTCTCCTCCCATCAAGACATCAACTCAAGGATCCTTTTGAAGCAAAATTTGAAGGTGTATGCCCCCAACCCATTAAGAACTCCATAGGCATCATGCTGCAAATCGTATCTTGTGTTGAAAATCACAAGAGTTATCCTCATGACATATGAGGGGATAACACTTACAACAACTTATATGCTTGATTGTTGCGTGTTAGATAGATATCAATAACAAATTGATAAAGTATATGTTTCTAATACATCCCTTTAGCCTTTTTTGATGATTTGATTTTAAATAAGATATTTAGATAAACTATAATGCAATATCAATTTTTTAAAGGTATTTTGATAAACTATAATGCAATATCAATTTTTTAAAGGTTTGTATTGAAGTAGTTTGGTTTGTTAATTGAATGATTCATAAACTTTATAGATGAAAAATAGGATTATGCTAAGTTATTAGTATTCGGATCCAGATGCAGATTCAGATTCGGATCCGGATACAGATCCACTATATTTTTGAAAAGCTAGGATCCTCTCCATTTTGTCATGCTGTTTATGTGACTCAAACCCCCCCATCGTCCGTTGATCCCAACCTTCATCATTAATTTCCCAGAACTCAATCGTTCGTCCCTCAAACTCAGTTGTCCATAGCCCAAATCTTAGCCATCCATTGTGTTACTGGTGCCCTCTTGTGTAGTTTTGGAGCGGATCCAAATCCCAATCTTTGTCTGGTTTGGGGATCCGTGGATCCAATCCCCAAGGCTGACGGATCCGGTAACTTAGGATTAATGTGAATGCTTTTATTTCTTAATATACATGATTGTAGTGATGTTTCTTTGTAGATCAATCAAAATTAGTTTGTTATAAGGATATGTTTCTCTAATGTACAACTCAATTACAAGGAAGCTTTGGTTAGTGTATTTGCTATTGAGCTCCGAAAATAGATTTTTGCAATCGATTGTGGAATGGGACTTGGTAAAAAACTAGTACGAGTTCGATGCCATTAATTTTAGTCTTTTGGACTTCAACATGAATGGGATAATCTATTATTTTGGCTAATAATATCACACCACTATGCCAATTTTTTAAAAAGATGTATCCCTTTATCTGATTAATACGTTTGGTAGTTATAAATGTACTCTTGCTTATTTTTTGTGGAAAATTGCTGCTTATATTAAGACAAACTATAACAAGTACATCTGACCTAAAGGCTTTTAATGTCCTATTACTTTTGCCTAGGAATGTTTAGTGAAAATGGTTTATATTTGTCTTGTTCATGCTTTTTGTCAAATAATTGTTTTCTAATAGGCAATGACATGTCTTTTTGTACAGCTGTGCATAATATTGATTTGGCTAGCTTCCTTCGTTGGTATGTCATGGTGGAGATCCATGATCCTACATATGCAAAAAGGTTCTACTCTACATATGAAATTTTGGAAGACTATATTTTAAAGGTACATTATTTATTCATGTTTTGATATTCTACAAATGCTGCAAACACGACCCCTACAAAGTAAAAAATGAAAAGAAAATCACATTGTAGATAAAAGAAAGAACGAAAACAAGAAAAATATTACAATTTTTTTAATGAAAGTAAAAATGAAGAAACCCACTGGTTAAGTATTTTTCTGCATTTTTGTCATCTTTCCATCATTTATGAACTCTAGAAGTACTAGGACCTGCATAACTACCACCATGTTTGGCATTTATAAGAGGCATAACTCTAGAAGTGCTAGGACCTGCATAACTCATGAGAGGGCACGATCATTCATAAATAAAGTGTTGATGTTTTGGTAGCTGCGGTAGAGTGAAGATTTTCCAGGTCCTATCAAGCTGCCAACTAGGTCTGTCTTTGACCTCAAGTTGGCTCTAAGTTTCAACTGTCTAACAATGGTTTGCTGCTGTTTTAGGACAGAAGACTATTCAGTAAATTCTTTGCTGATTTTTTACAGGTACATAGGCCATTTAGGTGCTCTAGCATGTAGTTTTTGTCACCAAAGTTTAGTACATGCATACCAAAATATATGTAACACACCTAGAGATCTTTACTGCTGAAAATACTGTAGTTCTAAACTCTAACATACATGAAAATGAACACAGGTATTTTTGGTCAACATGACTCTCGATAAAACCCCTTCGGGGAAAACCAGTTTGGAATATAAGTATATATAGGGAGAATAGAAGGTGGAATATATCAAGTACAATATATGGAAGAACCTGATACAATAGCAGCTTGATCCAAGCTGCAACACAAGTCCAACTGAAGCAAGTGCGCCCTAGGAAGGTGTGCCCTCCATAAACGCTGTCAATACCACTGAGCTGGAGCTCTCTGCCAACTGGAAGCTTTGATGGAGAAACCCTCCCACAATACTCTGATACTCAGATGTAGCCTACCTCTAAAACAGAGCTCACTGCAATCTGAGCTTTGAAAGTCCTCCTTGCTGATGACCTGTCCAAGGTCATTAGCAAGAATCTGTTCACTAAATAATAGAGGACCTAAGCTTGCTGGCTGCCTCCATGGATAGAAGCGCCCAAGATTTTCGGAACCGATGCCTGAAACCTCATGCTCATGCTCTCTCTCAAACTCTCCAAGTGAATAAGTGAGTGAATGAGCTCCTCCTTGCCCTTTGCGCCCCTCTTGAACCTCCATAAGGAAACCTAAAATATGGACCATTGAGATCATCCTATCTCAAGTCCAATCAAAGGTAGAGATCATCCCATAATAATCTCACTCTCAAACCCACTTTGGGTTAAGTTCCCTAAGTTCACTTTATGTCTCCTAATTCACCCACAAAGTGAATTAATAGTCACTTAGGCTAAAATGACCAAATTTCACTTTTGACTTAAATCTTTCAAGTCAAAGTGAAATTAGACATAAAGTACAAGGCACAAAGTACATAGTACTTCCCACATGTGTTTAGGAGCTCACAAACACATGGGGAACACTTCCCAAGGTACATCATCTCAACACACTCTCTTATCGAGGAAAGTGTTTCTCACCAAGCCCATCTTGTCTCTGAAGTAGACATGTTTGCCCCTTGCCAGGACCTTGATGAGGATATCTGCAATCTGCTCGTCAGTTGATTTATACTGTAACTGCAGTGCCTCTATCTGAATCGAATCTCTGATGAAGTGATATCTGATCTCAATGTGCTTTGATCGGTCATGGAAAACTGAATTCTCAGAGCGTTTGATACAACTGTGATTATCGTAGTGTATGACGGTCGGTGACATCTCCTGACCAAATAATCCTACCAGCATCTTACGAAGCCAAATCGTCATGCAACTGGCCTGACTGGTTGCCATCTACTCTGCCTCGGTGGAACTCAAAGCAACTGACTTCTGCTTTTGGTTGAACCAGGAAACAAGTACTGACCCCAAACCAAAGCAACACCCCGAGGTGCTTTTTCTGTCAGTAGCTTATCTTGCCCAGTCTGAGTCGGTGTAGTCAACCAAACTGACCCCATCACCTCTGATATAGTCCAGGCCAAAATCAACTGTCCCAACAATGTACCTCAACACATGTTTTACCCCAATCCAGTGAACACTCGGCTTTACCATATGCTTGTTGATGATTACAGCTGTGTGAGACATCCTCCAGGACACAGACTAAGTGAGTCGACTTGTGAGGAAGCCCATGAGTTGAGTGTGCCCATGAGATGGGTGTGTTGTTCCTCTCTGAGATGGAGATGGAATGTTGTGTGCCCCTGTGTGGGGTGAGGAAGACCATGAGTTGGGTGTGCCCATGAGATGGGTGTGTGGTTCCTCTCTGAAACGAAGATGGAACTCTGTGTGCCCCTGTATGGGGTGAGGAAGCCTATGAGTTGGGTGTGTCGTTCTCTCTGAGACGAAGATGAAACGATGTACTGTTCTTCTCTGTGTAGAGATTTGAGACGATGTGGTACTCCAGATGATTCTCTTGTGAGACACAGTGAGATAGAGATCTGTTGAGTAGGACGTCACTGTGGATGAGCACAGGTGGACGTGATCCTAGTGGCTGAACACTAGTGAGTGTGTGTTCAGATGATTCTGCTGTGAGACGCAGTGAGATAAAGATTTGTTGACTTGGACATCCCTATGGCTGAGCACAGGTGGACGTGCCCCTAGTGGGTGTGTGAGATCCCTTGCTATATTGTCTAAGAGTTAGACTTACCTATAACCCTAATTGTGATGTAAAGGGTACAGGTCAGCTCCACCATAAAGTAAAAGATAATTAATATGGTAATTATTAATTATATTTTGAGTTATAGAGGTCGGCCCTATTGTGCCAATAGACACATCATTTGATGTGATAAGTCTTTTATAAATAAAGGTGAATCCCGATTGAGGAAACACACTTAACATTATGTCATCTCATGATTTCAGAAATTATGGGCTGAAATTATGAGAATTACAACACCCTCTTGTGTGCTAAGTTTGGTGATGGTGTGGGAGGTCTTTCTCTTGAAGAATATAGCAAAGGATTGGCTGGGTTTTCTTCCCTTGTTGAGAAGGGTTTCCCAGGATATTTCTTGTGTTCTTGTGCATGGTTATTCTTCTTGTGATCTTGGTTTACTGCAGTAGTTATGGTTCAAGTAAAAGCTAAACAAAAAATTTAAATTAAATTCATGAGCCACAACTAGTGAGAAATTCAACATGGTATCAGAGCAGACTTGAAGAAGATCATTGCACATCAAGGTTGAAGGAAGGCCGTAAATCTTTGCTGTAGGTGTAAAGGGAAGAGGGCCGAACCTCTCTGTAAAATTCTGTGGTAAAGATTGAGGCTGAACCCCTCTTAAATCCATGGTGAATGTTGAGGTTGGTCGCAGGCTTGGTCGAGCCCTCTAAGGCCCTAGAAGGAGACCACAACAAGGGAGAGGCCCCTCTAAGGTTGCCGCAGAAGACTCTAAAACAAAAAAAAATTGAGGCTGCCATAGCCAGAAGAACCCCTACGACAGGGACCTTAAAACAACAGACCTACAGGAGGAGGAGGATCAGGCCGAGGCTGCTAGCAGAGCTAAGTTTTGTGGGTAGTAAAGTGAAGGTTGTTACGCCTGTTCTCATTGTAGAAAACTGTAGACTTGGAGGGCCATTAGGCTTGTTTAGTAGCAGACCTCAATCCATAGACTACAGATCTCAAGGTACATATGTCTCCGTTGTATTTAAGAGAACCTTCATATTGGCAATGTATTGCATCTATCTTGCAGTTATATAAAATGTGTCCGGTAAATATTAGTAGAAGCGACCGGACAAATATTTAATGTGCAAAATTGTTGAGCTGGGAGAATCTTTTGGTATTTCTTGTCACCATGTTTCGTTTTTGAATGCTGGTTCCAAACCGTCAAGTTCTTTGTGCCATACTCAAATGGCATTACAAAAATTTGAAGCTGGTAGGATTTTTAAATGCTAGGAGATATACTGATTTGCCATTATGGGAATTCTTGCAATCAATTATCATGAAGTCTGATGTAAAGGTTGAGCTTTTGGTTTTTGATACTATGTCAAATACACACAAATTGTGCTTTTGGGGGACCTTCTCAGAAGTTCTATGTAATTTTTATCATGTCTCTAGCCTCACTGATGAGCTCAGCAGAAAACCAATTTCCTGCTGAGATGTTTAGAGCTGTAAGACCTGTAAACTTAAATGCCCCTGTTCAGTCAATTGCTGATAGGTTTTCGTCTCTACAGAACGGTGCATGGAGTCCCCTCATTTGCGGTTTTGAGAACCTTCATGGTGATAAGAGATCAAGAATCTTTTGATATGATATTAAAGGTGCTACGTGGAAATGGCAATATGCTCCTCCCTGTGGAAACAACTGGTCGTGTGCTTGAGCTTATATTATGTTTGGACCAACACTGGGTTCATCATCACTTAACTTACCCAATTTCCTTCTTAACTAATGTCACTACAAGTACAATTGATTATGTCAAAGAGCTTCCTTGAATGGATGAGTGATTCAATAGCGAAATCCTTCAGCACACTCGTGACAATGCTTTCCAAATAAATTAGCAAATGGGTGTGCTCCAAAGTGAGAGGTGAAGATACAAGGCCAGGTGATAATTTTGGTGAGCTATGAAGACGATGTGATAGATGACACATTTGCAAAATTATCAAACATAAAGTATTGTCCAAATAATGAAAGCTTGAAGATAGTTGATGTGAGAGGTACGTTGCAGACTTCAAGAATGAACCTTGATGTGACTCTTGAAACATGTGCTATAAGTACACATTATTCAAGAAGACTAGACTTGCAGCTAGTAATGTGCAAATAAAGAAACATTAGCCACCCCAAGAGAAGTCAAGGAATATCATTGCTCATCATGACATTGATAATCAAGCAGAATCCCCATTGGTGTACACTCTCAGGTATGCACTTGTATATATTATTTGCATCATTGTCATAAGGGTACTTGCAGGAGGAAGGAACCCTTGGTGCAATCATGGATCCAGAGGGATCTCAGTGCACTCAGAGGAACAACACACTGGAAGTGAAGACTCCAGGTTTGATTGTTTTTAATTAACATGCCTCTAACCTACATTTCTAAGGTTACTACATTACAAGTAGGTATTGTAGCTGTGACAACAATCCTTAAATTGTTTTGATTCTAGAGATGTAAACATGAATCTCCTCTAGGAGATATTCTTGTCTTGTTTCCTTTCGTTTGTCTCCTTGTTCCAGGCAGGTTAACAACAAAGGTAGATGGTTATCCTTAAGACTTCAGAGGGAGTCAAAACTATTTGAGAAGAAGGAAAAGGCGATACCCTCTCCCCTTCAGCAGTTCATAGGGAGGCAATTATTGCTCCAGTTGCTCCAGTTGATATTCCTAGAAACATTGCAGTAGGCCATGAAAGGCCTGTCTAAGATCGACAAACTCTGCAAGGGGCAGAGGGACATGCAACTGATGGAAGTGTCGAGAAATATAAAGTGAGATTTGTAGCCAGAAGATTCCCACAAACAAGAGGGAGTTGTCTATGATGAGACATTTGATCCAGTAGCTCGATACACTTCCATCCGTACTATCATCCATGAGTTGGAAACTACATCAAAAGGATGTAAAGACAACCTTTCTCAATGGTGAGAGTGAGGAAGAAGTTTACATCGAGAAGCCAGAAGGATTCGTGATATACGACGGGAAATCTCATGTGTACAGGTTGAAGAAAGCCCTGTATGGACTAAAGCAGACACCTCGTGCTTGGTACGAGAAGATGGATGGATTCCTGATGAGTTTGGGTTTCAGCAAGAGTGTTGCTTATCCAAACCTATATTATTACATTGTTGGTGACGAGAGCCTGATTTTGGGAAGCCTTGTTGTTGGATACAATCAAGATTTGACTTTTGATTTCGAGATGAAGGATCTGGGTATGATGCTCTACTTCTTGGGACAAGAAATATGGTAGAGGACTGATGAGATTTTCTTGAGTTAAGGAAAACGTACAGTGGGGATATTAAAGAAGTTCAATACGGCAGAATGCAAATCCATTCCTACACCGATAGTGATGGATTTGAAGAAAATGAATGATGATGATTCAAACGAGATTGATCCGCAACTGATTGGATCACTGATGTATCTGGTTACCACCAGATTCGATATATGCTATGCAGTGAATGTGCTCAGTCAATTCATGAGTCAACTGAGACAGACTCACTGGATAACAACGAAACATGTATTGATATATCTACAAGGCATAGTTGGATATGGCTTGAGATATGCCTCCAGTGTAGACTTGAGTTTGCAGGGATATGCTGATTGGGCAAGGGAGCGCAGTGGACCGAAAGAGCATGTCCAATTGTTGTTTTACCTTGGGGTCTGCCATGGAATCCTGGTGCAGCAGGAAACAAAGATCTATGGATTTGAGTACCACAGAAGCAGAGTATATAGCAACTAAAGCAATGATACTTGATCAGAGTGTACCAATGACTCTATGGGCAAAAGCATGTATGACTGCAGTGTATGTTTAAAACCGTAGCCCTCATCAGATCCCGAAAAACATTACTCCAGAAGAAGCATTCACTAAAGAGAAACCTGAAATCAGACACTTCAGAATATTTGGATGTCCAATGTACCTTCATGTACCTAAAGAAAAGAGATCCAAACTAGAACCT
>JZKD02S1418412.1:0-11157 GCA_000966675.3 Picea glauca | reverse complement strand
TGAGCATGAACCACATAATCTTGACCTTCTTTGGTTAATTGATATTGATTCTTTGTCCTGTAGAAGATTGCCTTACGATCATATAAATATGGACTACCTAATACCATTCCACATTTTCTTAACGACACTACAACACATGTTACCTCATCCACATACTTAGATGAAATTGCAAATTTGATTGTGCACTACTTCGTTATGTGCATTTGATGATGATTGCTTATCCATTTAAGTGTGTAAGGCTTATGATGTACTTGTGTTTTTAAACCCAATTGCTTAACCAATTCTTCTGAGATTATATTAGATTGAGATCCATTGTTGATTAATGTGTCTATCTTAGTGTGTCACATGATTACCCTTATATGAAACAAGTTTATTCTACAATCAATGCCTTCAGCAATTTTACTTGTCATACCAACCAATGAGATCTTTGATTCATCACCTGAATCCAATCCCAAGTCTGTGGGTCTTGTTGTCGTTGCCATTGTTTTCATTCCCTTCTTTTCCTTGAACCACTTTGGCCTCTTCTCGGGATGCAAATACCAACATTTGTCCTCATCATGTCCCTCTTTCTTGCAATGCTTGCAAGAGGGATTTCCTTCCTTCCTCGTCACTGCATTTGAATTCTTTCCATTCCATTTCCTCTTGTCCTCTTTCCTTGAAGACGATGATTCCCCTGACACACCTATTTTTCCTGCTTCAATATACGTAGCTTCAATAGAAACCTCATCAAGGTTAGTGGGTCCAAACATGAATACAGTGTTTCTAATATGCGCAGGTAAACCTCCTATATACTTCATAAGAGTTTCTTGTGTTTGTAAAGGGATATCTAGCATCAATGCCATTTTTCAAAATCCATCGGTGTATTCTTGCACTATTTGTCCTTTTCTTAGTTTTAAAGATTTCCATTCAATTAATTCTTTTTCTTTATAACCCAAAGGATAGAACTGTTTCCTAAGTGCAGAAATGAATCTTTTCCATGATGGAAATACATTACCCACTTGTTGCGTTCCATTTTGCAACTTGCTTTGCCACTAGATGAGAGTTGTACCTGCAAGTCTCAAAGATGCCAACTTGATTTGTGTGGCCTCATCCTTGATCTGTTGCACACTGCAATAAACGTCCATCTGCCTGATCCAATTGTCAAGTTTCTCTGCATTTACTTCACCATCATATATGGGTAACTCAAATTTAACATCAAGTTTTAACAATGGCATTTCATTCTTATGCTTATGAACATGTTTCTTTGTATTATATTTAGAACTTGAACTTGAAGAAGAAGGAGAAGAAGGAGGTGATGATAGAGGTGATGGAGGAATCTGAGGATGATCCTCTTCCTCTTCACTTTTTCCCTTTGAAGATTCACCCAAAACTAGTCTCTTTCATTCCAAGTAATCCTCATTCAAAACTTTCACCATCTCCGACATAGCAAGGAAAATTTTCTGGAACTCTTTCTCATCCTGAGAAAGCCCTTCTTCCGATGCCATATTCTCGTTGTGAGAAGCTCTCTTTCTCAATCCAATTAATGGATTCTCTGCAACAAGCTCGCCTTCACCACACTGTATTTTTTCCTTGGTTAACATGTAAAACTCAAATCCAAACGTCAACTAGCTCTGATACCACTTGATCCGAAAAGATCTTTTAATGACTGGGGTTGAGTTTTTAATTGCATGTGTTAATTAACCCTTTGAGAAGCTTAATGAAATAATGAGGAAATAAGAGGAATTATGACAGCCATATACATATATGCAGATCTGAAATGAAGTAATAAACAACAAACCATAACAAGAGAAGTGATAACGAAGTTCGTCACAAAATTGCCTACGTCTCCGGGCCTTTGTCTCAGTGGGGGAGGCTTCTTTATTTCTGTTCAAATATCAAAAAATACATCGCAGCAGTGCCAATAGGATAGGAGACTGATCTGTTCATGTTCTTCCAGATCTCTAGATCCCAGCAGAATAAACGACATGCAAAATGGATGACCGGAGCTCCCAGAAATGGCCCGCAAGCGTTTACTCCTCAACAACTTCCCTGCATAAAAATGGCTTTGGCTTGGCTTCCCTTCAGAATAAATCTTCTCTGACTATCCTCCATGGCCTCAAACAGGCCTGGTTTTTATAGATCTAAAGTTGGTTATCCCTCCCCAACTTCCTCCCAAAATCTGGCAACCAAAATTGCCCAATATCTCCCAAAAATTCCCAAAATCCACTAATTACAGGCCTAAATCAAATAAAAATCCAAAATATTATATAAAAAAAACCCACTTTGCAATAATGTAGGGCACAGCCCCCTTTTGTCTAGCCCCGTGGTCGTATTAAGTCACTCCATGTGGCCATGTACCCATGCGTTGGCCCTCAAGTTCTTAACTCTCGGTCATATCAAAGGCCATGTGGCCATATCCCAACCATGCGCTTTTCAAGGGATAAGCCCCCCATTATATGCAAACATGGTGCATGGGATAGAACCGTGCCCTAAAACGATGTGCCCAACAGTTAGTGGTGCCTGCGCCCTCTTGGTGGTTGGTCACATGCATTACAAATGAATCATTGGCTGGGGCTAAGCCCCAACCCCTTTCCACCATATTAAAACAAATACACTTTAAATAAATATAAAGTGGTTTGTTTAAACAAGAAATAACATGGCGCATTGGTTATTGGGCCATTGTTAAAGCTTTACTTTGGTGGGGGAGGTCATCGGTTCAATTCCTATCCACTCCAAGAATAATTTTGCAAATGAACCTAATGTCCAACCAATGGGTGCCATGTGGCAGCCCATGCTTGGGCCACGTGGCACCAAACAACGTTTCGAGAATGTGCCTCTTGTAAACATAGGATTGGACCACCTATCTGTCGAGGTGGTTTCCCAGTCAGCAACCGTACCGACATGTCAGCATGCCACTGTACTGTGAGCCCATGCCACGTGTCACCCTTATAGTGGTGACACGTGTCACCCTCTGACTGGTCCAAATCACATGTTGTACACCCTGTCATATGCCAGATGCCGCAACATCAGTTGTACGACTATATGGCCTGTACAATGAGCCTTCCACGTGGACTGTAGGGACTGTATAGTCACCCCCTTTTTTTACCTGTTTGGGTTTTCGATCAGAATGCGATATCTTTCGCATACAATGTCCATTTGACAAAGTAAATATATGGCAGAAATTGGGAGAATGAGACGAACGCAATGGAATTGGTTTCATCTAATTATGAGCACTTTCATTTTTGAGCCTTTTTGAGCCTTGTTAGACTCCTGGATCCAATTTTGGATCACACCTCCCCACTAAAGGACGTTTTGGTCTCCAAAAGGTTACTGACCAGTCAACAAGCTCGGGATAGGCCAACCAACTTGTCCTCTGTCTCTGAACTCTATCATGTGCACCTGTCTCATCAAGATCAACTGTAACACAATCATGAAAACTGACAGTATATTGCTAGCCATTTGAAACCTGTTACATATTACTGAAGTCACTATCATCCATGTAGAAAACATTACTAATGACAGCATCAAAAGGACGACTGCAAATGAGATGATATACTTGAAATATTTGTAGGACACGAGCTTATCTTGAAGCAACTTATGATTGATTTTCCATTCAACAATCATTTCTTGTTCTTTCTTAAGATCTATAACTTCATGTGAAACAAATATTAGTTTGTTGCTTTCTTGAACTGCCTTCTTTAATTGTTCCATTGTTTGAAGTGTTTTATTTGCCTTAACATGATGAGCATGAACCACATAATCTTGACTTGCTTTGGTTAATTGATATTGATTCTTTGTCCTGTAGAAGATTTCCTTACGATCATATAAATATGGACTACCTAAGACCATTCCACATTCTCTTAATGAAACTACATCACATGTTACCTCATCCACATACTTAGATGAAATTGCAAATTTGATTGTGCACTGCTTCGTTTTGTGCATTTGATGATGATTGCTTATCCATTTAAGTGTGTAAGGCTTATGATGTACTTGTGTTTTTAACCCCAATTGCTTAACCAATTCTTCTGAGATTAGATTAGATTGAGATCCNAGGATGATCCTCTTCCTCTTCACTTTTTCCCTTTGAAGATTCACCCAAAACTAGTCTCTTTCATTCCAAGTAATCCTCGTACAAAACTTTCACCATCTCCGACATAGCAAGGAAAATTTTCCGGAACTCTTTCTCATCCTGAGAAAGCCCTTCTTCCGATGCCATCTTCTCGTTGTGAGAAGCTCTCTCTCTCAATCCAATTAATGGATTCTCTGCAACAAGCTCGCCTTCACCACACTGTAGCTTTTCCTTGGTTAACATGTAAAACTCAAATCCAAACATCAACTAGCTCTGATACCACTTGATTCGAAAAGATCTTTTAATGACTGGGGTTGAGTTTTTAATTGCATGTGTTAATTAACCCTTTGAGAAGATTAATGAAATAATGAGGAAATAAGAGGAATTATGACAGCCATATACATAAATGCACATCTAAAATGAAGTAATAAACAACAAACCATAACAAGAGAAGTGATAACGGAGTTCATCACAAAATTGCCTACGTCTCCGGGCCTTTGTCTCAGTGGGGAAGGCTTCTTTATTTCTGTTCAAATCTCAAAAAATACATCACAGCAGCGCCAATAGACTAGAAGAATGATCTGGTCATGTTCTTCCAGATCTCTAGATACCAGCAAAATAAACGACATGCAAAATGGATGACCGGAGCTCCCAGAAATGGCCCGCAAGCGTCTACTCCTCAACAACTTCCCTGCATAAAAATGGCTTTGGCTTGGCTTTCCTTCAGAATAACTTTTCTCTGACTATCCTCCATGGCCTCAAACAGGCCTGGCTTTTATAGATCTGAAGTTGGTTATCCCTCCCCAACTTCCTCCCAAAATCTGGCCTCCAAAAATGCCCAATATCTCCCAAAAATTCCCAAAATCCACTAATTACAGGCCTAAATCAAATAAAAATCCAAAATATTATAAAAAAAAAACCCACTTTGCAATAATGTAGGGCGCATCCCCCTTTTGGCTAGCCCTGTGGTCGTATTAAGGCACTCCATGTGGCCATGCACCCATGCGCTGGCCCTCAAGTTCTTAACTCTTGGTCATATCAAAGGCCATGTGGCCATATCCCAACCATGAGCTTTTGAAGGGATAAGCCCCCCATTATATGGACACATGGTGCATGGGATAGAACTGTGCCCTAAAATGACATTCCCAATAGTTAGTGGTTCCTGTGCCCTCTTGGTGGTTGGTCACATGCATTACAAATGAATCGTTGGTTGGGGCTAAGCCCCAACCCCTTTCCACCATATTAAAACAAATACACTTTAAATAAATATAAAGTGGGTTGTTTAAATAATAAATAACATGGCGCATTGGTTATTGGGCCATTTTTAAAGCCTTACTTTGGTGGGGAGGTCATCGGTTCAATTCCTATCCACTCCAACAATAATTTTGCCAATGAACCTAATGTCCAACCAATGGGTGCCACGTGGCAGCCCATGCTTGGGCCACGTGGAACCAAACAACTTTCCGAGAACGTGCCTCTTGTCAACATAGGATTGGACCACCTATCTGCCGAGGTGTCTTCCTAGTCAACAACCGTACTGACATGTCAGCATGCCACTGTACCATGAGCCCATGCCACGTGTCACCCTTATAGTGGTGACACATGTCACCCTTTGACTGGTCCAAATCACCTGTTGTATGCCCTGTCATATGCCATATGCCGCGACATTAGTTGTATGACTATATGGCCTGTACAGTGAGCCTTCCACATGGACTGTAGGGACTGTACAGTCACCCCCTTTTTTTACCTATTTGTGTTTTCGATCAGAATGTGATATCTTTCGCATACGATGTCCGTTTGACAAAGTAAATATATGGCTGAAATTGGGAGAATGAGATGGACGCAATGAAATTGGTTTCATCTAATTATGAGCACTTTCATGTTTGAGCCTTTTTGAGCCCTGTTAGACTCTTGGATCTGATTTTGGATCACACCTCCCCACTAAAGGACCTTTTGGTCCCCAAAAGGTTACTGACCAGTCAACAACCTCGGGATAGGCCAACCAACTTGTTCTCTGTCTCCGAACTCTATCATGTGCACCTATCTCATCAAGATCAACTGTAACACAATCATGAAAACTGACAGTATATTGTTAGCCATTTGAACCCTATTACATCTTACTAAAGTCACTATCATCCATGTAGAAAACATTACTAATGACATCATCAAAAAGATGACTGCAAATGAGATGATATACTTGAAATATTTGCAGGACATGAGCTTATCTTGAAGCAACTTATGATTGATTTTCCATTCAACAATCATTTCTTGTTCTTGCTTAAGATCGATAACTTCATGTGAAACAAATATTGGTTTGTTGCTTGCTTGCACTACCTTCTTTAATTGTTCCATTGTTTGAAGTGTTTTATTTGCCTTAACATGATGAGCATGAACCACATAATCTTGACCTGCTTTGGTTAGTTGATATCGATTCTTTGTCCTGTATAAGATTTCCTTACAATCATATAAATATGGACTACCTAAGAACATTCCACATTCTCTTAACGAAACTACATCACATGTTACCTCATCCACATACTTAGATGAAATTGCAAATTTGATTGTGCACTGCTTCGTTATGTGCATTTGATGATGATTGCTTATCCATTTAAGTGTGTAAGGCTTATGATGTACTTGTGTTTTTAACCCCAATTTCTTAAACAATTCTTCTGAGATTAGATTAGATTGAGATCCAGTGTCAATTAATGTGTCTATATTAGTGTGTCGCATGATTACTCTTATATGAAACAATTTTCTTCTACAATCAATGCCTTCGCCAATTTTACTTGTCATAGAAACCAATGAGATCTTTGATTCATCACCTGAATTCGATCCCAAGTCTGTGGGTCTTGTTGTCGTTGCCATTGTTTGCATTCCCTTCTTTTCCTTGAACCACTTTGGCCTCTTCTTGGGATGCAACTGCCAACATTTGTCCTCATCATGTCCCTCTTTCTTGCAATGCTTGCAAGAGGGCTTTCCTNCATGATTACCCTTATATGAAACAAGTTGCTTCTACAATCAATGCCTTCACCAATTTTACTTGTCATACCAACCAATGAGATCTTTGATTCATCACCTGAATTCGATCCCAAGTCTATGGGTCTTGTTGTCGTTGCCATTGTTTGCATTCCCTTCTCTTCCTTGAACCACTTTGGCCTCTTCTCGGGATACAGCTGCCAACATTTGTCCTCATCATGTCCCTCTTTCTTGCAATGCTTGCAAGAGGGCTTTCCTTCCTTCCTCGTCACTGCATTTGAATTCTTTCCATGCCATTTCCCCTTGTCCTCCTTCCTTCAAGACGATGATTCCCCTAACACACTTGTTTTTCCTGTTTTAGTATATGTAGCATGAACAGAAACCTCATCAAGGTTAGTGGGTCCAAACATGAATACAGTGTTTCTAATATGCGCAGGTAAACCTCCTATATACTTCATAAGAGTCTCTTGTGTTTGTAAAGGGATATCTAACATCAATGCCATTTTTTGAAATACATCGGTGTATTCTTGCACTGCTTGTCCTTTTCTAAGCTTTAAAGATTTCCATTCAATTAATGCTTTTTCTTTATAACCCAAAGGATAGAATTGTTTCCTAAGTGCAAACATGAATCTTTTCCATGATGGAAATACATTACCAGATGAGAGTTGTACCTGCAAGTCTCAAATATGCCAACTTGATTTGTGTGGCCTCATCCTTGATCTGTTGCACACTGCAGTAAACCTCCATCTACCTGATCCAATTGTCAAGTTTCTCTACATTTACTTCACCATCATATACGGGTAACTCAAATTTAACATCAAGTTTTAACAATGGAATTTCATTCTTATGCTTATGAACATGTTTCTTTGTATTAGATTTAGATCTTGAACTTGAAGAAGAAGGAGAAGAAGGAGGTGATGATGGAGGTGATGGAAGAATCTAAGGATGATCCTCTTCCTCTTCACTTTTGACCTTTGAAGATTCACCCAAAAATGGTCTCTTTCGTTCCAAGTAATCCTCGTACAAAACTTTCACCATCTTCGACATAGCAAGGAAAGTTTTCAGGAACTCTTTCTCATCCTGAGAAAGCCCTTCTTCTGATGCCAACTTCTGACTATGAGAAGCTCTCTTTCTCAATCCAATTAATGGATTCTCTACAACAAGATCGCCTTCACCACACTATATCTTTTCCTTGGTTAACATGTAAAACTCAAATCCAAACGTCAACTAGCTCTGATACCACTTGATCCAAAAAGTTCTTTTAATGACTATGGTTGAGTTTTTAATTGCATGTGTTAATTAACCCTTTGAGAAGCTTAATGAAATAATGAGGAAATAATAGGAATTATGACAGCCATATACATATATGTAGATCTGAAATGAAGTAATAAACAACAAACCATAACAAGAGAAGTGATAACGGAGTTCGGCACAAAATTGCCTACGTCTCCGGGCCTTTGTCTCAATGGGGGAGGCTTCTTTATTTATGTTCAAATCTCACAAAATACATTGCAGCAGTGCCAATTGGCTACAAGATTGATCTGGTCATGTTTTTCCAAATCTCTAGAACCCAGCAGAAGAAACGGCATGCAAAACGGATGACCGGAGCTCCCAGAAATGGCTCGCAAGCGTCTTCTCCTCAACAGCTTCCCTGCATAAAAATGGCATTGGCTTGGCTTCCCTTCAGCATAAATCTACTCTGACTATCCTCCATGGCTTCAAACAGGCCTGGTTTTTATAGATCGAAAGTTGGTTACCCATCCCCAACTTCCTCCCAAAATCTGGCCTCCAAAAATGCCCAATATCCCCCAAAAATGGCCAAAATCCACTAATTACAGGCCTAAATCAAACAAAAATCCAAAACATTATATAGAAAAAACCCACTTTGCAATCCCCCTTTTGGCTGGCCCTCTGGTCGTATTAAGTCACTCCATGTGGCCATGCGCCCATGCACTAGCCCTCAAGTCCTTAACTCTCGATCATATCAAAGGCCATGTGGCCATATCCCAACCATTCGCTTTTGAAGGGATAAGCCCCCCATTATATGGACACATGGTGCATGGGATAGAACCGTGCCCTAAAAAGACATGCCCAACAGTTAGTGGCACCCACGGCCTCTTGTTGGTTGGTCACATGCATTACAAATGAATCGTTGGCTGGGGCTAAGCCCCAACCCCTTTCCACCATATTAAAACAAATACACTTTAAATAAATATAAAGTGGTTTTTTTAAACAAGAAATAACATGGCGCATTGGTTATTGGGCCATTGTTAAAGCTTTACTTTGGTGGGGAGGTCACCAGTTCAATTCCTATCCACTCCAACAATAATTTTTCCAATGAACCTAATGTCCAACCAATGGGTGCCATGTGGTAGCCCATGCCTAGGCCACGTGGCACCAAACAACTTGTCGAGAATGTGCCACTTGTCAACATAGGATTGGACCACCTGTCTGCCGAGGTGTCTGCCCAGTCAGCAACTGTATCACCATGTCAACATGCCACTGTACCGTGAGCCCGTGCCATGTGTACCCCTTACAGTGGTGACAGATGTCATCCTCTGACTGGGCATAATCACTTGTTGTACGCCCTATCATCTACCAGATGCTGCCACATTAGTTGTATGATTGTAGGGCCTGTACAGTCAACCTACCACGTGGACTATACAGACTGTACATTCACCCCCTTTTTTTACCTATTTGGGTTTTCGATCAGAATGTAATATCTTTCGCATATGGCGTCCATTTGATGAAGTAAATATATGGCCAGAATTGGGAGAACAAGACGGACGCAATGGAATTGGTTTCGTCTGATTCTGAGCACTTTCATTTTTGAGCCCTTTTGAGCCCTGTTAGAATCCTGGATTTGATTCTGGATCACACCTCCCCATTAAAGGACCTTTTGGTCCCCAAAAGGTTACTGACCAGTCAACAAGCTCGGGATAGGCCACCCGGCTTGTCCTCTGTCTCTGAACTCTGTCCTGTGCACCTGTCTCATCAAGATCAATTGTAACACAATCATGACAACTGACAGTATATTGTTAGCCATTTGAACTCTGTTACATCTTACTAAAGCCACTATCATCCATGTAGAAAACATTACTAATGACAACATCAAAAAGGCGACTGCAAATGAGGTGATATACTTGAAATATTTGCAGGACATGAGCTTATCTTGAAGCAACTTATGATTGATTTTCCATTCAACAATCATTTCTTGTTCTTGCTTAAGATCGATTACTTCATTTCAAACAATTATTGGTTTGTTTCTTGCTTGCAATGCCTTCTTTAATTGTTCCATTGTTTGAAGTGTTTTATTTGCCTTAACATGATGAGCATGAACCACATAATCTTGACCTCATTTGGTTAATTGATATTGATTCTTTGTCCTGTAGAAGATTTCCTTACGACCATGTAAATATGGACTACCTAAGACCATTCCACATTCTCTTAACGGCACTACAACACATGTTACCTCATCGACATACTTAGATGAAATTGCAAATTTGATTGTGCACTGCTTCGTTATGTGCATTTGATGATGATTGCTTATCCATTTAAGTGTGTAAGGCTTATGATGTACTTGTGTTTTTAACCCCAATTTCTTAACCAATTCTTCTGAGATTAGATTAGATTGAGATCCACTGTCGATTAATGTGTCTATCTTAGTGTGTCGCATGATTACCCTTATATGAAACAAGTTGCTTCTACAATCAATGCCTTCACCAATTTTACTTGTCATACCAACCAATGAGATCTTTGATTCATCACCTGAATCCGATCCCATGTCTGTGGGTCTTGTTATCGTTGCCATTGTTTGCATTCCGTTCTTTTCCTTGAACCACTTTGGCCTCTTCTCGGGATGCAGCTGCCATCATTTGTCCTCATCATGTCCCTCTTTCTTGAAATTCTTGCAAGAGGGCTTTCCTTCCTTCCTCATTACTGCATTTTAATTCTTTCCATGCCATTTCCTCTTGTCCTCTTTCCTTGAAGATGATGATTCCCCTGACACACCTGTTTTTCCTGCTTCAATATACGTAGCTTGAATAGAAACCTCATCAAGGTTAGTGGGTCCAAACATGAATACAGTGTTTCTAATATGCGCAGGTAAACCTCCTATATACTTCATAAGA
>JZKD02S1418401.1:0-11157 GCA_000966675.3 Picea glauca | reverse complement strand
TATAGTTTCTAACTCCTTTTAGATACATATCTTCACATTAAGGGTTTTAATATGTCAATTGAAGGAAAACATAATAATTTAATGGATCACTAGATATTCATGAGGTAGAGATATGTAAAGTATCAGATAAGAGTTTATTTTAGGGTTTTCGCTGGCTAAGTAGCAAATTTGCCGCCGAAAGATCTAACTTTCAGCAGCTAAAGGGAAAAACACAAGACCAATGAGCCGCTAAATGTGCTGAAGAGTCCAGAATTTAATTCTTTCTTCCCAAATCATGTTTTTCGAGTTCCAAAACATGTGGGAATGGTATCAAATTAAAGATAATAATTATCAGAAGTTAAATCTCCTTCTCATTAAGTTTTGAAGACATATGGCGAAAGAAGGATGCCAAATGGCATTTCTATTTTTGACAAAAATTGCCCAACTGTCAAACAAAGATCTCAAACTCCATGATCTTCGCCTATAGACTGCCAAGCAATGCTAAGAGGGTAAATTCAACCTACAATGATCTTACTAGTCATATACTTTTTTTATTATATTCAAATTTAGTTATTTTCAGATCCATTTTTATAGGATCTTGAAATTGTGAAAAGTGGATAAACCATAAAATATTTATGAGTTAAAATAAACCATAAAATCTGATTTAAGGAGTGAAAATAAACCATAAAATAGTTCAATACCACCAAATTACTAAATCACATAGAAAATTTTTAAGTACTGACCTTCAAAATCTCAACTATGTAGAGTCTGATCAATTCAATGCGACAATCATTTTCTACAGTTGCGTGAGTAATTCAATGTTTCTCTTCTTGAAAGAGAATTGAAATCAAGATTTCATAAAAAACCAGAACACCATTGCATCAGAACACCATTTCATAAAGTACTCACGCAACTGTAGAAAATGATTGTCGCAACTATAGAACATTTGTCGTAACTGAGATATATATAGGATTGATTTTGTTGGTCTTTCGACGAATTCGATCAAATTGACCAAACAATAAGCCAATGATCATTTGATTCTCACATGTGCCATAGTTGGTCGTTATAATGACTAAAGTTGGAATGTTGGTAGCTAGAACGACCAACATGGAATGTTGGTCGCTAGAGTGGCAAACAGTTGGACCCTGAAAAAAAAAATTAGTCCAAAAAAAGAAAACAAATTACGACGAAATTTTAAACCGTCATAATATTTCATCATAATTTATGCCCAATGTAGTATTGTGTTTCAAAGATGTTTCCAGGTATATTCAAAGTTGGCAAGTGATGGTTTGAAATTTTGAATATAAAAGGTCAAAGAAATAACTTTCAATAGCTAAGGGTCAAATTTTTGTGTGTTGTAAGCTGTCGAAAGTTCCCAGTTTCGACAGCTAAAAAGGCAGGTGCAACTCTTAGTTAGTTGTCGAAAGTGTAGAGTCTACTAATGGTTAGACTGTCCCATCGGGTTCTCAAACCTCCATCATTACACAGGTCATGATGATCTTAAATGCTGTTGAAATTGTCTATAAAAATCAGTTGTCATGATATGGGCGTTTTTGTTATGATTTTAATTGATGTTTTAAAAAATCATTAAACCCTAAGCTGTCAGATCCGAAACCCTTATTGTCATTTTGGGACTCTTCCATCGTCAAAAATCATTTGTCATTATCAAATTCGTCCAATAAACCATATGGTGCTCTCTGTCTTGAATGAGAATTNTATAGTTTCTAACTCCTTTTAGATACATATCTTCACATTAAGGGTTTTAATATGTCAATTGAAGGAAAACATAATAATTTAATGGATCACTAGATATTCATGAGGTAGAGATATGTAAAGTATCAGATAAGAGTTTATTTTAGGGTTTTCGCTGGCTAAGTAGCAAATTTGCCGCCGAAAGATCTAACTTTCAGCAGCTAAAGGGAAAAACACAAGACCAATGAGCCGCTAAATGTGCTGAAGAGTCCAGAATTTAATTCTTTCTTCCCAAATCATGTTTTTCGAGTTCCAAAACATGTGGGAATGGTATCAAATTAAAGATAATAATTATCAGAAGTTAAATCTCCTTCTCATTAAGTTTTGAAGACATATGGCGAAAGAAGGATGCCAAATGGCATTTCTATTTTTGACAAAAATTGCCCAACTGTCAAACAAAGATCTCAAACTCCATGATCTTCGCCTATAGACTGCCAAGCAATGCTAAGAGGGTAAATTCAACCTACAATGATCTTACTAGTCATATACTTTTTTTATTATATTCAAATTTAGTTATTTTCAGATCCATTTTTATAGGATCTTGAAATTGTGAAAAGTGGATAAACCATAAAATATTTATGAGTTAAAATAAACCATAAAATCTGATTTAAGGAGTGAAAATAAACCATAAAATAGTTCAATACCACCAAATTACTAAATCACATAGAAAAATTTTAAGTACTGACCTTCAAAATCTCAACTATGTAGAGTCTGATCAATTCAATGTTTCTCTTCTTGAAAGAGAATTGAAATCAAGATTTCATAAAAAACCAGAACACCATTGCATCAGAAAACCATTTCATAAATTACTCACGCAACTGTAGAAAATGATTGTCGCAACTATAGAACATTTGTCATAACTGAGATATATATAGGATGGATTTTGTTGGTCTTTCGACGAATTCGATCAAATTGACCAAACAATAAGCCAATGATCATTTGATTCTCACATGTGCCATAGTTGTTCGTTATAATGACTAAAGTTGGAATGTTGGTAGCTAGAATGACCAAAGTGGAATGTTGGTCGCTAGAGTGGCAAACAGTTGGACCCTGAAAAAAAAAAATTAGTCCAAAAAAAGCAAACAAATTACGACGAAATTTTAAACCGTCGTAATATTTCATCATAATTTATGCCCAATGTAGTATTGTGTTTCAAAGATGTTTCCAGGTATATTCAAAGTTGGCAAGTTATGGTTTGAACTTTTGAATATAAAAGGTCAAAGAAATAACTTTCAATAGCTAAGGGTCAAATTTTTGTGTGTTGTAAGCTGTCGAAAGTTCCCAATTTCAACAGCTAAAAAGGCAGGTGCAACTCTTAGTTAGTTGTCGAAAGTGTAGATTCTACTAATGGTTAGACTGTCCCATCGGGTTCTCAAACCTCCATCATTACATAGGTCATGATGATCTTAAATGCTGTTGAAATTGTCTATAAAAATCAGTTTTCATGATATGGGCGTTTTTATTATGATTTTAATTGATGTTTTAAAAAATCATTAAACCCTAAGTTGTCAGATCCGAAACCCTTATTGTCATTTTGGGACTCTTCCATCGTCAAAAATCATTTGTCATTATCAAATTCGTCCAATAAACCATATGGTGCTCTCTGTCTTGAATGAGAATTATAGTTTCTTGTCTTCCAAGTGTTGATTTCAAAGGTTGCCATTCAAACCACTAGTCTACCTCACGCATTTTCCTCCATATGAATTCTATTTCACCCTACATCAGCGTTGATATTCCATTCCAGCCCGTTTTTTTGTTTGTAGGTATTAACATTTGTTGCAGATGACCACTGGAGGAAATTTTCTCAGGAAGGAGCTGAATGATGTCTTAGATATAGAATCTCATCATGAGATTTGCCAGATGTTCGAAGAAGAAGGTTTCTCCAGGTATTGTGAGAAATTACAGGGGTATCACCAAGGTGTTGCTAAATCCTTTTCTCAAATTTTTGATGGAGAAAAAGTAACCTTGGGCCCAATGGTAATGCAAATTTATGAAGCCAGTGTTTCAGCAGCAATAAATATGCCTAGGCAAGGCGAGAGATGGTTTAAAACAACTGTCACTAAGTATATTGAGTTCAGGTCTTACCTTAAGCCTGGATTTCAAAGCATTATTTGGTAGAAGGATGTTCCCAAGTCTTACCTGGAGGAGAAATGGTAGCATTTTCTTAAGGCAATTCAAGTGTACATCACTTGTGAGGGTAGATATGGTAGAGTCATGCTCTATCACTTCAAATTGATGAATCATTTTATAGGCAAGTGTCGTCTTAATCTACCCCATTACCTTCATAGCAGATTGACTAAGATGTCACACCAAGTTCAAGCTAAGCCTGATAATGTGAATAGTAGGATTTTCCATCATGACCTTGTAAAGCTTATAGTGATGGAGGAACTCCAGAGAAGAGAGAAGACATGGGATTATCTCCTATTTTGGGGAGAATTTGAGCAAGAGTCCCAGCATAAGGGTAGGAATACAACTACAAAGAAGTCATATACACCAAAGAGAAACAAGTGAAAGAATAGGGCTCTGTCACTAATTCAGATAGAAGAGCCAACTCCTTCATCTAGTTTCAAGAAGACAAAAAAGAAACTTGATTTTGATCAAAGAATTGAGGGCCAAAGCAGTGTTGCTAATAGGAACATTCTGAATTTTTCATACTCGTATTCTGAGTTTGAGCCACCTATGGAGGAGAGAGGGGAAACTGAGGTTGAAGCTCCAGACTTTGAATTACCTGAGACATCAATAAATAAGAATATCAACAAAACTTTAAATATTCAAAAGTTGGAGGATATAACAGAGCTCAAGTTGTTAGACATGCATATAAAATCAATAAATCAAACCCTGCAGAACACATCAGATGAGGTAAGAGATTGTTTTTAAGGGTTAGCTAAAATGCATGTAAAGGAGCAGAAGAAGAATAAGAAATTGCTCAAGGAGAATCATAAGCTACATAAAATGGTTAGATGCTTCAGGATCAAACTAATGCTTAAAGATCCTAAGCCAAGAACACATCCTCATCTAGAATCTCTAGAAAAAGATATTGTGAACCTCAATGAAGATTTTGAAGGGTAGACAGATTGAATAAATTCCATTTTTTCAATTTTGAAAACGATTTCAAAGGCTTGCAGTTTCAGCAGCTTACCCGGGTTTGAAAAGGCGTTGTTAATTGTCGAATCTCGGGACTTTTGGTAGCTTATCCTACTCTGTTTCAGACACGTAAGCTGCCGAAAGCACAAAAACAGGCATAACGTTAGTATTTTTGCCCAAATCGAATATTTTTTTTTCCAAATCATTCGAGGAAGGTTTCAAATGAATTATAACTTTGAAATGGATAAAAATCATCCTCTTTTTTAGGGTTTAGTGGAAAATACAAAGGATAAAAGGCTCAAAATTTATCTTATTTTTTATTGAATATTTTACCAAGTGCAAGAAAAGGATCTCTAGTTGCCTTGTTATCACCCAGAAGACTGTTGAAGATGTCAAATATTGTTGAGGACTACCAAATTATAATAAGGGCTTGACCCCTTAAGATAGGACTTGATCCTACTTTTGTGAAACTGTTTGATTATGTACTATTTTTAGTATTCCAGATCCTCTTTGATAGGATCTTACGTTTTGATGTAAAGTCTATAAATCCTATGCTTTCAAAGGAAGGAGGGGGTTCGACTTGGTGGGACCTGATATGAGGATAGTCTAGAAACATCACTATCTATTGTAAAGATGTTCAACAGGTTGTAAGTGACTTTTGGATGAATATAAAGGCATTGTGTTTCTATATTCTTGTGTCATGATTATGTGGTGAAGTTTTTCTTGATGTAAATTGTCATTCTCTTGTTTCTCATATTGTTTTAGTTTCTCATTGCTTATTAGAATATTATTCTCAGGATTTGTCTTAGACACCCTGATCTGGCTTAAAACAATGTTTATGTTTTCTTCTAAAAATTGAAAGTAGAATTTAGATAAGCTCCGCTCTGCATTTGAAATGACCTATGATATTTTCCTCTTTCCATCTCACAAATGATAAGGATCCACTGACGTGAATGTCTTACCTAGTTACATATATCTCTGTTATTCATTCATCAAATTATCTTTAACCTTTTGCTCCATTTTTCCCAATGGCCCTCTTTTGTTGTCTCAACCAAAAACTTAAAAAACAAACCTTTTGTTGTTAAGCCCTAATATTAGCTCATTACCCCTTAATTGGGGCATATTATATTAGTAATGTTCTTTTATTTATGTTGGCTTTAGGCCATTAGTTGTAATTATACCCCCTAGTCTCCTATATATACTAAGGAGACATTTTCATTTTGAATCATCTCGCACTTGAACATTTAAGTGGGGTAAAAGGAGGTTGCCCCCTCGAAGAGGCTTATTATCTAAAATTATCTCTTTCTCAAGGCGTTGAGTACTTTTTATAAGGTTTTTCTATTCTATATTGATATTTGGTTCTTAACATATGGTATCAGAGCTCAAGGTCTTGGGGTTTTGCTACTATATCTGAGACACCTTGGCATTTTCGATATAACTTTTTTTCTACAACGTTTCAGAAGGAACGACTTGGGAGATATTTAGCAGACAGATCAGGGAATGTTGGGTTCAAATTTCAGCTCCTGAGGCCTTATAATTTTGAAGATACAGCCTGTACAAGATAGGGTTATGGAATCATCCTAAACTAAGTCATTGCAGAAGTTTCGCTATAAAACATTTTCTGTACCATTTCAGACCCTGAAAATTGGAGGTTATTCATAAAAATTAGTAAGGTATTTGTGGTAAATATTTCAATGTCTGGGTCATCTTAAATTTGTATATACACCCTGTGTAAGATAGGGTATTGGACTAGTCCTATTGACTAGTCTCAAGAAGGTGTTCCAGGTAAGACAAACATAACTTCTTGCTAGAGTAGCCAAATTGAGTGGGACTAGTTTCATTGGATTGTGGACAGTCTTTATTATTTTTGGTACGAGTTTCAGAATTTTCTATCAATTATTTTGTGCGGGGCACGCCATACAAGTGAGATCTCCTAGAAAGGCCAAAAATTGGCAAGTTGTGGGGAAATTACCATAAATTCCACTTGGCACATCCAATTTTGATCATACCTGTGGCATTGGAGAGAAGAAATATCAGAGAACTACATAAAGAAATTTTCGTACCCAGAAGGGTCAAAACTTGGGAGATACAACAGAATAAATATTGTCTAGCAGAACCACCTCAAAATCAAGGTTTAAAAGTGATACTTGGCCAACATGCCACCCAAAAAGGGAACTTCTACACCAAATANTGTCAGATCCGAAACCCTTATTGTCATTTTGGGACTCTTCCATCGTCAAAAATCATTTGTCATTATCAAATTCGTCCAATAAACCATATGGTGCTCTCTGTCTTGAATGAGAATTATAGTTTCTTGTCTTCCAAGTGTTGATTTCAAAGGTTGCCATTCAAACCACTAGTCTACCTCACGCATTTTCCTCCATATGAATTCTATTTCACCCTACATCAGCGTTGATATTCCATTCCAGCCCGTTTTTTTGTTTGTAGGTATTAACATTTGTTGCAGATGACCACTGGAGGAAATTTTCTCAGGAAGGAGCTGAATGATGTCTTAGATATAGAATCTCATCATGAGATTTGCCAGATGTTCGAAGAAGAAGGTTTCTCCAGGTATTGTGAGAAATTACAGGGGTATCACCAAGGTGTTGCTAAATCCTTTTCTCAAATTTTTGATGGAGAAAAAGTAACCTTGGGCCCAATGGTAATGCAAATTTATGAAGCCAGTGTTTCAGCAGCAATAAATATGCCTAGGCAAGGCGAGAGATGGTTTAAAACAACTGTCACTAAGTATATTGAGTTCAGGTCTTACCTTAAGCCTGGATTTCAAAGCATTATTTGGTAGAAGGATGTTCCCAAGTCTTACCTGGAGGAGAAATGGTAGCATTTTCTTAAGGCAATTCAAGTGTACATCACTTGTGAGGGTAGATATGGTAGAGTCATGCTCTATCACTTCAAATTGATGAATCATTTTATAGGCAAGTGTCGTCTTAATCTACCCCATTACCTTCATAGCAGATTGACTAAGATGTCACACCAAGTTCAAGCTAAGCCTGATAATGTGAATAGTAGGATTTTCCATCATGACCTTGTAAAGCTTATAGTGATGGAGGAACTCCAGAGAAGAGAGAAGACATGGGATTATCTCCTATTTTGGGGAGAATTTGAGCAAGAGTCCCAGCATAAGGGTAGGAATACAACTACAAAGAAGTCATATACACCAAAGAGAAACAAGTGAAAGAATAGGGCTCTGTCACTAATTCAGATAGAAGAGCCAACTCCTTCATCTAGTTTCAAGAAGACAAAAAAGAAACTTGATTTTGATCAAAGAATTGAGGGCCAAAGCAGTGTTGCTAATAGGAACATTCTGAATTTTTCATACTCGTATTCTGAGTTTGAGCCACCTATGGAGGAGAGAGGGGAAACTGAGGTTGAAGCTCCAGACTTTGAATTACCTGAGACATCAATAAATAAGAATATCAACAAAACTTTAAATATTCAAAAGTTGGAGGATATAACAGAGCTCAAGTTGTTAGACATGCATATAAAATCAATAAATCAAACCCTGCAGAACACATCAGATGAGGTAAGAGATTGTTTTTAAGGGTTAGCTAAAATGCATGTAAAGGAGCAGAAGAAGAATAAGAAATTGCTCAAGGAGAATCATAAGCTACATAAAATGGTTAGATGCTTCAGGATCAAACTAATGCTTAAAGATCCTAAGCCAAGAACACATCCTCATCTAGAATCTCTAGAAAAAGATATTGTGAACCTCAATGAAGATTTTGAAGGGTAGACAGATTGAATAAATTCCATTTTTTCAATTTTGAAAACGATTTCAAAGGCTTGCAGTTTCAGCAGCTTACCCGGGTTTGAAAAGGCGTTGTTAATTGTCGAATCTCGGGACTTTTGGTAGCTTATCCTACTCTGTTTCAGACACGTAAGCTGCCGAAAGCACAAAAACAGGCATAACGTTAGTATTTTTGCCCAAATCGAATATTTTTTTTTCCAAATCATTCGAGGAAGGTTTCAAATGAATTATAACTTTGAAATGGATAAAAATCATCCTCTTTTTTAGGGTTTAGTGGAAAATACAAAGGATAAAAGGCTCAAAATTTATCTTATTTTTTATTGAATATTTTACCAAGTGCAAGAAAAGGATCTCTAGTTGCCTTGTTATCACCCAGAAGACTGTTGAAGATGTCAAATATTGTTGAGGACTACCAAATTATAATAAGGGCTTGACCCCTTAAGATAGGACTTGATCCTACTTTTGTGAAACTGTTTGATTATGTACTATTTTTAGTATTCCAGATCCTCTTTGATAGGATCTTACGTTTTGATGTAAAGTCTATAAATCCTATGCTTTCAAAGGAAGGAGGGGGTTCGACTTGGTGGGACCTGATATGAGGATAGTCTAGAAACATCACTATCTATTGTAAAGATGTTCAACAGGTTGTAAGTGACTTTTGGATGAATATAAAGGCATTGTGTTTCTATATTCTTGTGTCATGATTATGTGGTGAAGTTTTTCTTGATGTAAATTGTCATTCTCTTGTTTCTCATATTGTTTTAGTTTCTCATTGCTTATTAGAATATTATTCTCAGGATTTGTCTTAGACACCCTGATCTGGCTTAAAACAATGTTTATGTTTTCTTCTAAAAATTGAAAGTAGAATTTAGATAAGCTCCGCTCTGCATTTGAAATGACCTATGATATTTTCCTCTTTCCATCTCACAAATGATAAGGATCCACTGACGTGAATGTCTTACCTAGTTACATATATCTCTGTTATTCATTCATCAAATTATCTTTAACCTTTTGCTCCATTTTTCCCAATGGCCCTCTTTTGTTGTCTCAACCAAAAACTTAAAAAACAAACCTTTTGTTGTTAAGCCCTAATATTAGCTCATTACCCCTTAATTGGGGCATATTATATTAGTAATGTTCTTTTATTTATGTTGGCTTTAGGCCATTAGTTGTAATTATACCCCCTAGTCTCCTATATATACTAAGGAGACATTTTCATTTTGAATCATCTCGCACTTGAACATTTAAGTGGGGTAAAAGGAGGTTGCCCCCTCGAAGAGGCTTATTATCTAAAATTATCTCTTTCTCAAGGCGTTGAGTACTTTTTATAAGGTTTTTCTATTCTATATTGATATTTGGTTCTTAACATATGGTATCAGAGCTCAAGGTCTTGGGGTTTCGCTACTATATCTGAGACACCTTGGCATTTTCGATATAACTTTTTTTCTACAACGTTTCAGAAGGAATGACTTGGGAGATATTTAGCAGACAGATCAGGGAATGTTGGGTTCAAATTTCAGCTCCCGAGGCCTTATAATTTTGAAGATACAGCCTGTACAAGATAAGGTTATGGAATCATCCTAAACTAAGTCATTGCAAAAGTTTCACTATAAAACATTTTCTGTACCGTTTCAGACCCTGAAAATTGGAGGTTATTCATAGAAATTAGTAAGGTATTTGTGGTAAATATTTCAATGTCTGGGTCATCTTAAATTTGTATATACACCCTGTGTAAGATAGGGTATCGGACTATTCCTATTGACTAGTCTCAAGAAGGTGTTCCAGGTAAGACAAACATAACTTCTTGCTAGAGTAGACAAATTGAGTGGGACTAGTTTCATTGGATTGTGGACAGTCTTTATTATTTTTGGTACGAGTTTCAAAATTTTCTATCAATTATTTTGTGCGGGGCACGCCATACAAGTGAGATCTCTTAGAAAGGCAAAAAATTGGCAAGTTGTGGGGAAATTACCATAAATTCCACTTGGCACATCCAATTTTGATCAGACCTATGGCATTGGAGAGAAGAAATATCAGAGAACTACATAAAGAAATTTTCGTACCCAGAAGGGTCGAAACTTGGGAGATACAACAGAATAAATATTGTCTAGCAGAACCACCTCAAAATCAAGGTTTAAAAGTGATACTTGGCCAACATGCCACCCAAAAAGGGAACTTCTACACCAAATAAGCCTCCAAACAATCCTACTTGGACTCTTCATGAAGGTGAAGAAATGCATAGGGACATAAATGATTTACAAAAGAAGATAGTAACAAAAGATGAACTACAAGAAATGGAAGCTAAGTTGGAGGCAAAGATGGATGGTTTAAAAGAGGAGATCATGGAAGTATTGAAACATTTCGTTACAGAGAAGACACCTGAAAGTGAAAATTCATCCCATGAAATTCATGATGAGGACACAAGGAAGGTGAATCAAGAATGGAGAAACTCCAACTTTGGGTTCAAGACCAACCACGTTCCTATGATCGATATGAGGAAGTTTGATGGAAAGGACCCAATCACATGGATACTTCAGATGGAGCAATTCTTTGATCTACATAATGTGCCACAT
>JZKD02S1418390.1:0-11157 GCA_000966675.3 Picea glauca | reverse complement strand
AAAGAAAGAACATGTCCATTGTAGAAGCAATGAAAGTGATGATACATGACCAGGGCCTACCCATGAACTTGTGGGAATAAGCTTCCAATATAGCCATGTATGTCCATAATATAATTCCTCACGAATATTGGGGACTAAGACACCTGAATAGGTGTTCACTGGAAAGAAACCATAAATAAGTCACTTGAGTATTTTTGGTTGTCCAGTATTTATACATGTTCCAAAGGAGAAGAGAATGAAGCTAGAACCTACAGGAAAGAAGGGAACATTCATTGGATACAATGCAACTTCGAAGGATTACAAAATATATGCATTCTTGGGAAGAGATGTATTGAGATCAGACGTGATGTAACATTTTATGAAGATGAAGCCTTCAGAATATCAAGGGAGCCTCACATGGATGAGGACCAAGAGGACCAAGAGTCTCCAAGGGAAGCAGTCATGGAAGAATCTACACCAGAGGAACCCATTCCAGAAGTTCAGAATGATATGGTAGAGTCAGAGAGTCCTGTAGATCCACCCAAAGAAGTTGCAGTCAACAGAAAGAGACCATATTGGCTTTGAAACACCTTGTAGGAAGCTGAAGGACATGCATCCCCCAAAGGATCTTTTAGAGAGAGAAAGAGACCACATGATTTTTCCAGCTATGTGGCATTGATGAGCAACATCATTGATTCAGATCATTCCACCTTTGAAGAATTTTTTATAAGAAGGAATGGAAGGATGCCATGATGGAGGAATATCATCCCATCATGAAGAATGATGTGTGGGAGGTGGTTAGACTAGAAGGGAAGTTGGTAGTGACTTCCAAATGGATCTACAAGATCAATCATGTTGTTTACGACAACATAGAGAAGTACAAGGCAAGATTTGTGGCTAGAGGATTCTCCCAGAAAGAGGGAGAAGACTACGATGAGACAGTTTCTCCTGTATAAAATTACACTTACATTAGATTGATTATTGTGATTGCTTCCGCAATGGGATGGAAATTACACCAAATGGATGTCAAGATTGCTTTCTTGAATGGTGTAATAGAGGAAGAAGTGTACATATAGCAGCCACAAGGTTTTGTGATCCATGGGAAAGATTCCCATGTTTGTAGATTGAATAAGGATTTATACGGATTGAAGTAGGAACCTAGGGCATGGTATTCCGGGGTATATAGCTACCTAATGAGCTTGGGATTTACCAAGAGTGATGTGTATCCCAACCTTTACTACAAGGTTTAGAATGGATGTCCACTAATCATGGTTCTATATGTGGAAGACCTGTTTCTAACAGAAGATGAGAAGCTCATAGTTAGGTGCAAGAGGGACCTCGCTTCAGAGTTTGAGATGAAGAATCTAGGTTTGATGCATTACTTCTTGGGATTGGAGGTGTGGAAGAGATCACATTGTATTTTCCTTAGACAAGGAAAATATAATATTGAGATCTTGCAGAGATTCGGGATGATGGATTGCATGTCCATGGCCACACCCATGATGATAAATCTGAAGCTTCTGAGTGATTCATCTTCAGATTTGGTGGATCCCACAATGTACAAACAACTGATTGGATCCTTGATGTATTTGATTAACACCAGGTTGGACATATGTTTTGCATTGAATGCCTTGAGTTGGTATATGGTTGAACCTAGACATGTACATTGGATAGCAGAAAAACATATGTTGAGGTACCTTCATGGTATGATTGGATATGGATTGAGATATGTCTTGGGTGGAGATGTGAAGTTGCAAGGATATACAGACTATCAATGAGCAGGGAGTTTAGTGGATCCGAAGAGTAATTTGGGATTTTTCTTTAGTCTGGTATCAGGTATGATCTCATGGTTGAGCAAGAAGCAGACATCAGTGGCACTAGTACAACATAGGCAGAGTATATCGCAGCTAGTGTGACAATATGTGAAGTAGTGTGGCTTCGAAATTTGCTTGAAGGGATATTTGATATAGAATTGGAGACAACTTTGATACATTGGGACAATCAAATTTGCATAAGGATTTCAGAGAACATTGTCTTTCATGACAATTCAAATCACATAGAGATAAAATATCATTACATCCAAGACATGGTGTAGAGAGGATCTATAGAGCTCCAATACATATCCACAGATGAGAAGATAGAAAACATTCTTACCAAGCCTTTGTCTAGAGTGAAGTATGAGTACTTCATAGACAATCTTAGCGTGATGCAAAATGTCCACCCTCATTGAGAGGGAGGTGTGTTGTTTCTCCTTTTGTTGGCTAACCCCTCTAGCTAAGGGTTCCCTAGATCAGTCATGTGAGGTGATTGAAGAGGTAATGCATTGTCGGACCTGATGAGAGAAGAAACATCACATGCATAGTCTTGAGGACTATGGGAGTAGCTTTGTGCTACTCGATCAGACTATGACTATGGCTTATGAAATTGTAGTAGTTGTGTGCTACTAGCCTATTTTTGCATAGTTATAGACACATTGAATATGACTATGGTTGATGGAATTGTAGTAGTTGTCTGTCACTAGTTGATTGTTGCATAGTTAGAGAGGCCATGACTATGGTTATTGGCATTGTAGTAGTTGTGTGCTACTAGTTGATTGTTGCATAGTAATGGGGATTGTAGACTATGATTATGGCCAATGGCATGGTAATATTTGTGTGCTACTAATTGGTTGTTGCATAATCATAGAGACTACTGGACTGCATGGTGGTAGCTTGTATAGCTATCAGTTGATTGTAGGAGAGAGACATTGTGTCTCTAGACAGTAGTTGTGTGCTTCTTGGAGTGGTTATGTACCATGGATAGTAGTTTTGTACTACTATGGATCGACACGGTCATGTTCTACTAGATGGAATTGTAGTAGTTGTACACTACTATTTGAATTCCATGGAGACTACCAATTCACATTGGGAGTAGCTAAGTGCTACTTTATTGCAGAGAATATGACAGATGATTCAAGATATCAATGGCATTTTGATAGTTGTGTGCTACCAGCTGATTGCGGAGTAGTCATTGGACTACTAGATGAAGACATCGTGAAAGATACATCCCTAACTAAGAGGGAGTGTTGATGTTTTGGTAGATGCGGGAGGTACGTTCCCTCCTAGATGACCTTTCTTAGATGAGAATAATAGTCTGGAACCAATAGAACCATGGAACATATATGGAAATACCCTAGACGAGAAGTCAGCCTAGAAGAATAAAGAATAAATAAGTGCACCTTCCCAGAAGATAATTTGTCCCAGTGAAGAGGACAAGAAGGCTATAACTAGGAGGCACCTTTGCTCATTTGGACACACTCACTCACACTCTCTCATCTACATATAAATAAGGTGTATGTTTGAGGAAGGGTGACAAAGCATAGGCAGTAACAAAGATTCTTCATGTTCAGTCTTTCTGGTATTTCTCTCTTGTGCGCTACTCTTGGAAAAGGTGTGCTACCTTGGTATTGTGTTGTTGTTGCAACTGGGGTGGTATTTCTAGTTGTATATTAAGATATCCTTTGTGCTAGGGTTTATCTGTTGGTTCATGATTGGACTTTCTTTGTGAAAGGAATCTATCTAAGAAAGTTTGTTGGTTTTTTCCCCCATTTGGGGTTTTCCCAGGATAAATCTCTGGTGTTCTTTTGTCTCTTGTTTATGTTGTTTTTTCTCATTACATGATATATATATGTTAATGGTAATGAATTAAAAGAACATCGGTAACTCTAATGCAAAGTAAATAAATAATATCTATCATCTACCTCTTAAATCAAGCATGTTTGACTAGACCAAGGGGTCTTGGGTTTATTTGAATTTAATTGTGTAATTGATAAAAATTCCTATGTTTGAAGGAATTTTACAAACTTTATATTAGTTGTGGAATGATTTGTAATTGAGTTAGTTCTCAAGAGTTATGAGAAATTAGAGATATATTAGGGTTGGTTGTATCTCTCTTGAGTGCATTGTGGATCTAGAATGAGGATTTAGTGGATCTAGAGGATCTTAGGGATTTGTATGAGAATTTTTAGGATCTAAAACATATTGTAGTTTCAGAATCATTTTGCATTAAAATTGTAAGCCTACTGGCATGAGGTGTGGCCAATTGAATGATGAATCGGGCCAGAGAATGGGAAAGGTCATTAGAGGAACTTTGACTTTGGCGGGGTTTTGTTGGACAACCGAGGGGGGGGTTGAATCAGTTGTTACCGTGCTTAAACAATTATGATTATTTTAAACTCTTTACAAAGCACTCAAGGAGAATCACAATAATGCAGGGAGGTAAGCAATAGAACATTCAACATAAATCACACACATGAAATATACAGACATAGATATTTCCTGAGGAAACCCATAAAGGGTGAAAAACTCTTCTTCTTGATATGATAAGTAATCTTTATTTTATGTACATTATCATTCTTATGAGCACCAACTCATTGTGTGGCTACCACCTTTTTTCTGCAAGCTACAACTTGTTGAGAGCACCAACTCTCTGGTTTCTCTAGCACCCACTAGAAGGAAGCACCAACTCCCTGGTTTCTCTAGCACCCACTAGAAGGAAGCACCAACTCCCTAAATGTTCCATCACCAACTGGATGGAAGCACCAACTTTGTGTCACACAAGCACTGACCGGTATAACAAAGAACAACATTTATCTCTTGCACCACCCTGCCACCCTATTTTTTCTGGTTGCAACCAAATGGAAGCTAAAACTCCCTGTCTTCAAGCACCCACTTGAAACTCTAAGGACACCAGTCCTCCCTAGCACCTCCCAACCACCCTGAAATATAAATCTTTTCCTTTTCCAACTTTATCATAGTGATACAACATTTATCTATGGCTTACTAGTCTCATCATTTTTCTGCTACATTGCTATGCTCTGCCTACATCAGTGTCTCTCTCCTCGTGTCTATTGCGCTTTTTGTTCTTCTCTCAGATATGCGTTTATGTTCCTTGATTCTTTTGTGCTTCAGTTCCTGCAATATGCATGCTTCTACCTGCATCAATCACACTCAACAGCAACCCCAACTCTCTTCTTTGTTCTACATTTTTATATTCTCTGTGCACCAACTGCATACTTCATGCACTATGCCACTGCATGTTCTTTATAGCGTCATTGTTCTTCCCTACAGGTTGTTCATTGCAGCTCTTCCTCACTCCTGCATAGCTCCATAGCATAATCACTTCACTTCTCTGTTCTGCATGCTTTTCTCACATCGAGTCATCTCTTAATAATCATGGAAACTCTTCATCTTCCCTGGAGGTTAGCTCCATGCGTTCATCATCACTGGGCGTTATGTTGAGATTCTTTGACTTCTATGGTAGTGTGACTCTTCATCTACTCTGTCACAGTCGATCTTATCCTCTTTGTTGCAGTTAGAGACTTCGACACATTTTCATCTATCAATCGTCTCTATTATGAGTCTTCATTCCACTAGCAGTTACCTCAAGACTCTTCAACTTCTCTGGCGATTACCCTCCATCTCCTTGAGTTCGCTGGTAGATGTAATCAGTTTTTTTCTGCAGTCACAATTATTTCATCTCTTAGTAGTTACTGAGAGAACCTCTGTGTGACCACCAGCGGTGACCAAGCGCTTATTCAAAAGGCTCTTCCCAATTTCTGTCTAGTGAGTGCTTGCTCCATTTCACGATATGACCTTGGGATATGAGCTTTATGTGACCAAGCGATTGCGGGTGTGTCCAAAGGTGGTTTAGACCAAACTTCTTTTCACCCCGCAATTCACCACAAGCCTCCACGCATCCTTTCTCCACAAACTGTGGTTTTGATTACGGCCCGCTTACAAAAAATTAAGGCCCGAGCATGTTCTAGCCCTGCAATGGAGCACGAATGTTGATCTCATGATCTTGACAGTGCTCTTGAACGGATGGTTCAGATCTGTCCTCTCGATTCCACGGACCATATCTCTCCTTCCTCCATCAACGACTGAGGTTTCCTTCATGATCTGGGCTCTGGGAGTTTCAACTCTCAAGCCCTGTTGTTGCTAAATGGATATCTTCTGGAATGGAAGATCTATTGACATCTGTCCTCTTCATTCAACATTTTTTCCTTCTTTCCTTTATCCATGCACGATCCTTATTCCCAGTGATCAGATAACACGTGTCCCTCCAAAACAATGGACGAGATCGATTTCGCGATCCAGGTTCTAGGAGTTTCAATTATCAAGTTCTCGTTTGCTCCCGGAGTCCACGATCCAACGACGTGTGCCCTCTCGGATCAACAGTCAACATCTCCTTCGTGTCTCTGGACTTTGAAGATATCAATTCTCAAACTCTCATTCATCCTTCCTTTTCTTTTTCCCGAAGTTGAAAATCCACTGATGCATGTCCTCTTTAATCCAATAGCTATCCTCCGCTCCGGGACTTCGGGTCTTTGGGCAAGTACTAGTGGTAAAAATCCTGAAGAAAAACTCCTCGAGTGACGTAACTCTTGCGTCACTCGATGATGTGTCATGAGCCGAGTAGTTTTCATGTGTCACTCTGATTTTTTATTTCCACGTACCTTAAATGTCGAATCAACTTGACACTTGTCATTGTCTGATTGCACCACGTGTCCTTGTTGACGTAGTCTGCCACTTGTCCTTGCTGACATGGTCTTCCACGATCTAATGGTCATTGTCTGATCTTCAGATCTGATGGTTAACGGAACTTCGCATTCTGTGGATTTCAAATCTCAAACTTTCCTGAGTGTAAACTCCTCACATCTCTATATTCGAAGTGAATGTTTTTCGTTTGATCAGGATCTTGGATCGACGGCTTGATCTTTTTGTGATGCAACTTTGCTAGCTTATCCTTTCCTTCCACTCAAAATTGATCCGACAGCTGTGATCAAATCGCGACCGCGTGTCGGGCGTTTAAACATGAGCCGACCCTGACTCTTCCAACTCCTAATATCCGAAATAATTTAGATCAACGACCCACATCCCTTTATGATCCAACAGTCCAGATCTTATCAGGACTTCGTGTTTCATGAAATTGGATGACTACTCACCTCCCTTCTCCTAACTCCTGCTTTTCTAAAACTTTCTCCATATCAACGGCCCACAGCCCTCTATGATCCAACAGTCTGGATATTTACTTCTCCTATGAACTTCCTCTGGTCACTGGACTCTGATATAACGAACATCAGGTATTCAGGATTGGTGATCCAACAGCCACTGTCACTCCTCCTCCTGATCTTTGGCTTTCTCAAATCTCTAAGTGTCAAAGGCCACAACCTTTGATCCTTCTGCGAGCCTTGATGTATGGGATCTCGTCTATGCATCTCAGAACGCTATATCTCCTGAGCTTTGATCTCTGTAGTTATTTCCTGTAAACATTCCATCGTCGATGTCATTCTTTCCATGCAAACTCTGCCTATAAACCTTCCAACATCGCTATTGTTCTTGCCATCAATGACAAGATTTTCCGGTAGTACGGTTGTCGTTAGACCAAAACCCATGGGTGATTGGTAAACTCATCACCACCAGCATTCAAGGATCCACAAGAGGGGGTTAGTCCCTTTTCGCGATACACACGGGGAGCGCTGACTACTTGCAATTTCATGCAACAATCTCCCCCTCAGCGTGAGCAAAGTGTGTATCAAACTCATTACCTCTAGCTCTAATACCATTTTCCAGTAGTACATATGTCATTAGACCAAAACCCATGGGTGATTGGTAAATTCATCACCGCCATTATTCAAGGATCCACGAGAGGCGGTTAGTCCCTTTTCACGATACACGTGGGGAGTGCTGACTACTTGCAATTTCGTGCAACAGGTTTGTGGGAGATTGGACAGGGACTTGGTGACTATATAAGTTACCAATCACTGACGAAGCTAAATATTGATATGAAGAAGCACCTCCAAATCCACCACTAGATGTCATCTTGTGAATGATAGGTAGGGGAGAGAAAGATGAACTAGATGAATCAGACAAATTTCTCCTTAGAGTACTTTGTTGGGTTGACAACACAACGTTACTTCTTCATATTTCAGCAATAGGATTAATTTCCAGTGATAAACCTCTTATTCTCCTAGAAATACGAGGGTCTAAGGACATGAAAAGAAGATCAAAATTGTAGGAAAAAGAAAGTGATGGTTGATTCCTATGATGTCTTTTCCTAGCTTCCCAACGTTCTTGGGAACTTATGTCTTGTTCAATTTCTTCCCATGAGCGATTAAGCTCAACTCGGGTATTAGTGGTATCTAAGATGGTATTAAACAAGTTTAAATCAATGTTGGTCTGGTCCTAGAGATCAAGCTCAATACTGGGCTTCCTTGCAACAGGTACAGTCATTAAGAAATGAAATAGTCAAAGGATCAATATCAAAAATGTAAATATATTCAATGATAATCAAACATTAAAAAACAACCAGAGAGATATGGAAGATCTCCCCAGTATGGTCGCCAAATAAATGTTGAGGAAAAGATATGAAATAATCTTACTCAAGCATTTTCAGATCTTGCTTAGCTAAGGCAAGATAGACGGGAATATCAACCTATGTATATAGCCTCAAAATCAGTTTCCTAATCCATGAGTATTAGTTACAAGGGCTTAGGCTGATTTTTAAAAAATAGAAGATTGTTGTAAAATTCAACATTTTTATATAATTTTCTGAATGTAACAGATGCAAAAGTAAATGTGGAGACAAAAGAAAAAATACCAAGTCACATATTAACACAGATGAGACAGAATAGCAATCGCTTATTTCACTCCAAGAAATCAAAAGAATCATTATCTTTACAAAAATCCCTGAGGGAGTTTGGCCCAAAGTCAAACTTAGATGTCCCCGATGAAAACCATACAAAAGGACTTCTGACAGAAAATAAAAAGCTAAAATAAAGTTGGATCATCTTGCCACAGATTGTTGCCCACTCGGCTCTGCACAATATCATTTATAAGTCATGAAATTTAATTCATAAACAAACAAGTCTACACAGACTACCAAATGTAGATCAAAACCTTTGAAAACAAGTGTATGAATGATGTAATTCAACTTTGAATCTTGTTGTCTACAATAGGACCTTGTTTTCATAAAAGAGAATTAGGATTTTAATGAATTGAAGAATGAATGAAAATTGAACTATCTCAATAAAACGCAAGAGAAAANGAGGACTATGTGGATTCTCATTGGTCATGAGATTGAAGGGTTGGGCAGTGATCAGTCCAAGATGACGTGGCATCCTCACGTCATTTAAGGTGACGTGGACCCACATTACGTGTGCCATGTGTCACCCAGATATGAACGATTCAAAAACCCATTATGTGTATTAGAGCATGACACATGTCACCCCTATTGAGGACACATGTCACCCCTATCCCTCGATGTGTCTCAGCTTCTGTTTCGTGCCCACCTGGCCAACATGGTTGGTGACGCGTTCGGGACTCCGGGAGTCTGGATAATTTCAAGGATTTGTAATATTTGGGCATAGTATGGTAAAGGAACATTCAACGATGATCGTCGATCATCGAACGTCGAACATACAAAGACGATTGTTGATTATCGAATGACTGAAACGATCAACATCGATTTCTGATTACCGAACACCGAAAAAGGGACGTTCAATGTAAAACACCAAACGTCGAGCACCGAATGGATAAGGCCATGTGGTGAGATTGTGGGACTTCGAAGAGTGAGAAAAAGGGGCATTCAGCGCCGAACACCAAAAACCTCAACTAATAATCGTCCGGTTAACTTCGGGAGGCAATAACTTGCAGACCAGAGCTAAGATTTTAGTGCGGTGACGACCGTTAGAAATCTCGTGGTGAGAAGTATCCAGTGGAGATACCGGAATTAGGATTTAAGATAGTTAGGAAAAACAAAAATTTGATGCCCCATCCCTAGAAAGGGTATTTATGGGTTGGGTGTGTTACAGAATGGTGAAGACTCGGGTGATCATCTGACTACCTTTCACCTATGGTGCTCATCTAACACCCTTAATGACGATTCTATTTTTTTGAGGTTATTTCAACGCACCCTTGTTGGGGTCGTTGCGAAGTGGTAAATCGAGCTACCTCGGGGAACCTACATAACTTTCAGTCAGATGGTCCTTGTTTTTCTCAATCACTTCCAATTACTGGTTCATTACGATGTTGGCCTAGAACTCTTTTCGACTCTTTGGCAAGATAAAACCACCCATATTTCCAATCATATTCAAGAGTGGCATATACAGAAGAGGTTGATTAAAGTCTACATTTCTCCAAATTTTCTATTGGAATGGTTCATCAAGTCTTTGTTGCCTTACATTTTGAAGGATGTTTCTACATCCAAAGTGACAACTAAGGAAGAAGTTATCTTCAACCCAAACAATTGGATTTTATATATGCTCAATCTAGGATGCTTTACAAAATTATCCCTGACGCACCGTGGTCAAATTACAATCCTATACAAAGGCTCAGGCCAACTTAGGCTCTGCAAATGCTAAGACTACATACCAGGTGGCGAACCAACTAAATTATTTGTCTCTTAACCAGTCTGTAGTAAGACAAGCTAAGTCTTCGTCCTCCACCACCCTCTCGATGGATGTGCATTATGTATAGTCATCGTCAAACCCAAATAGTAACTAGCAACTGAAAGGGAACAACAGGAAAGGATGTGGTAATAATCATAAGGATGGAAAGAATAATAATATCAAAGCCAATGACGAAAAATGATAATGATAAATCGAATAATAATGTTGGTGAGGGAAAGAAATAAAAGAGTAAGGTAAAGTTTCCCTATAAAATTTGTAAAGATCGTCACCTTACCCACTTGTGCCCAAAATCGAGGAATCCTAGAGGCTCATAGCACAACATCCTATTGTATTGACTAACCTATTTCCACATAACCAAAATATGGCCTCGAGGACCTCGAACACCGGAAATGCGTCAAGCGGGAGTCAAAACCCTTTGGCACATGATGGTTTCCATCTTTGCGTCAATATGGTTAAGTCTAAGATTGATGTAGCCACTCGATCTCGTGATTACAGTTCTTCACAGACTGTTTTAGGTCCAAATCCTCCTCCTCCCTCGCAAACTCCTTTGCAGATAGATAAGTCAGAACCTCTTCCTTGTATTTTGAAAGGAGTACTTAAGCGCTCTTCCCAAAATCCTAATGCCAGAGTCGCCCAAAATTACTCAATTGTCAAGGATTTGGTCAAACCCCATGCATGATGTCGTCTTTGGAGGTGCTTCAAATGTGTTCTTCGCAGAGGAATGTCTT
>JZKD02S1418379.1:0-11157 GCA_000966675.3 Picea glauca | reverse complement strand
TGAGTTTTCTGGGAAGAGATGAAAGTAACTTTTCTCAGGAGAAAGTTCTTATGAAGAGCCTGAGTACACCATCATTAATACACCATCATGATGACCAAAATCATGGGTAACAATAATGAGTGCCACTCATGCTCTCATGTGTCACTACCACCAAATATGATGGAGTCTATACTTTCATCAATGATGAGGAGTATTCCAGACTAATTTGGTTACAAATCTCCTCAATCCTCCTTTCCTTATCTTCAATGAACTTAAGAGAAAGGTCCCTATCCATGAACAACTGCAAGTAATCAGATTTCATCTATTGTAGTGCTTCTTTGATGATGCATAATTGAGCACTAGTGATCCCATCTGCAACTCCTTTTTGTCTCACCTCCATCTAAGATTTCCACATAAGATATTCAATAAATTTATGAGTACCATCTGCCTTTGTCAACACATGTACAATCTACTCCTCCTTGACCAATAATTGGTCCTCCAAACCCTGTCGAGGTGCAATCATGTCCTCCTCATAATCGACATAATAAATGAGATGTGATGTTGAATCCTCATCATATGTAGGTTCCATCATGCTTGAACTACCTTCATCATAAGTATCATGCATAGTGAAAGATGTTGGATCCCCAACATTGGCTAATTAGAGCATACAATCATAATTAGGTGTTGCATCCTCATCTTTTATTGATTCATCAAAGGTATACCCATCCAACACACTAGTGTCACCAATATCATTAGTTAATTATGATGATGTCTCATAGGCTACTGGTTGGTCTTCCTCTATGCACACATTCTCCTCATGGCTAGATGCATGCTCCTCCACCTATTCTTCTTGATATTTTGACTTCTTCCCCATGCCTTTAAAATAGGACTTGGTCTGATCTCTAAGCTCCTTCCTACTCTTGATGTCTATATAATCCTCTAATGACAGATTATCTTGGATCTCCTCACTGAACTTGTCATACTCGTCGCATTAGGTTGTGTGCTCTGCATATAACAGACACAATATTGCGTACTTTAGAAATGATGTTAGTTCCTTCTGATATTTTTCTATGGATTCCTTATTGGTATTCATCTTTTCATATCCACACAGGTTAGCAAGATCACCAACTCTAATACCACTGTAATGTCCCCAACTAGGCTAGGAGGGGGAATTATATTTTTTTCTCCAAATTTGTTATTTCTTCTTATATGAATGTGTTGCTAACTTATTACAAATATCTTTCTCAATGAGGAATATTTTCAAACATATAAAATACATCCATTACACAGAAAATAGAGAATACAACATGACATCTTATTATGGATGGAAACTCACAAAACAAGTATAATGATATCAATGGTTGCAATAACAGTTTCATAACACAAATCTAATGGCTACCAGGAAGCTACACAATATACTAAAGAAAAAACACATGAAAAATATGGAATTATGCCAATGTACTATCCCAAGACTCAATGAACCTGAAAATTCTCTGATCCAGTAATATCCTTCTGCAAGAAACATTCCAATCCTATCCTTAGCCCTTCACAAACCTAATCTGACAAACTACGGTAACCTCTATCTATAGAGGTCCTCGTGGGACAACTACAAGGTGTCTAGTGGGGCATCACGGGACAACCCTTGCTCAACCCGCATGGGTGTCTTCAACCTGGTTCTCTAAAACCCTCTTAACATCCAGGGACTTCTGAGCTCAATCCTATATAGAAAAATCCATAAACCTCCTATGCACTTCAATATCCTTCCAACAGTAGGCCAAACTCTCAAGTGAAGCTCCAATGAAGACCTTGTATGTATCCTTCTCCTTATCTAGCTCCAATGGAAATCTTGGATGGATTCACCTCTTTTCTAGCTAGGGTTGATATTGCACCACCAAAACCAATCCAGTAGTGGAAAGGTTTTTCCCAAAACTCCAACAAAAACCCTGTCTACAAGATCACTCAATAATATATCAAATCATAATAATGAAAAGTGAGTGGTTACCCTTCTTTTATACTTTTCCACCCCCTTTATATCCTTCCTCCACACCTTCTAGAATTTTCCCCTTTTATGACTAAATCAATCTTCTAGAACTTTCCCCCTTTTTACTAAATCAAATATAGCCCTTATTTTCCCTCTAATTCTCCCTTTAGGATTAAAACTCACTTTAATAATAATAATTAAGTAACTTATTAATACAAAGTTGATTTACTTTCCGTATTGTCACTTTAATAATATAATATCTCCTAACTAGGTGAAATTAAATGACCCCCCTTTTTAATCCTTTTTCTCTGCTGACAAGCCACAAAAGTCCCTTCTACTACAAAACATGGGAACTCAAAATTGGGGACATGATAGCAAACCACACATTTTCTTGATTGTCGAACTTCAAAAATATTTGTTGAACCACAAATTTTCTTGATCACCAAACTTCAAAATTCTTTGGTGAACCACAAATTTCCCTGATCCCTGAACTTCAAAATTGTTCAATGAACCACAAAGGTTCTCCAACTTTACTGAATTTCACCAAACTTCTAATTTCTCCTTCAATGAAGTTAAAAATTGTATTTGTCTAACTCAAAATTTTTAAACCAACTAGAGATGAATCTCATCCATTGATCTCCAAGTCAAATGCGATATGGGTTATTGATTCACCAAACTCCACAATCACGATGAGAACACAAAATTGGACCTTCTAGGACAAATTTAACTCTACAATCTGCATATCAATGCAATTAATCATCCCTTCAATGATTCCAAGGGAAAATTCGATTTTAATTTGCTTAGAAATTGGGGGATTCCACTCCATTTTTACAAATTTCCCCAATTTCAATGCATATCAAACTCTACAATAGCATATTTTTCAAATCGGCACTGGTGTTCGACCCATCCAGGTCTAATGTTGAACCAAAAGCTTTGATACCACATTGCAATGCACCCAACTCCATTTCTAGGTGTCATTACTACTAATTCGACAAACATATTGATTCAAATGTGGAAAATATGCATAGCATGACATAGAATCTCAAGCATTTATCAATAATTTTAAATTTGTAAATGCATATTATTTAAGCATGTACAACAACATTCAATCACATAAAACACATACTAAAATGTAGCATTTACACACAACACTTAACAATAAATAACACAATGATCAAGAGGTGGGAGGACTGGGAGCAGTCATTTATGACCCTAAAGGAAATCAAGAATAAACATATGCTTAGGGGCTTGACATCACAACCAATAATCAAGTAGAATATTATGCAATTTTGCAGGGTCTCTCCATTACAATGAGCTTGGGAATAAGAGACATGGTGGTGCTAGGAGACTCAAGGATCACAATCAAAGCATCAATCTCACAAAAATTATTGAAATACTTGAAGATCACCTCATTCCTCTATCACATCACAAAGTTGTCAAAGGTGTGAGGAAAAGTAACATATATTCACATTCTCAAAGAGAATAATATAGTGCCATATGGTTTAGAAAATAAAGCAACCACGCTATTCCTTGGTGCAATTAATAAAAATGGGGTACTAAGTTTCATCTCCATACCCTAATTTTGTACGCCCTCTCATTGTGAGCATGTTAAATTTAATTTTCAAGGTCATAGAGCTAGATAGGTAGGCTTAGAGGTGTGCACCAATTCCAAGCATGTGAGTCATCAAATCAAGTAGTTTTCCCCTCAACTCTTTACTTCCTTTGGTATAGAATTGTCTGGAACATACGAAGTGGGTTTTCCATTCCTATGGGTATGGTGGGATTATTTCTCACCCACTTTGGAGAAAATGTTTCAAGACCAAGCTAGTATCTGGTTTGTAGAGGTCAACATTGGTCATCCTCCTTGTTTTACTATGGATGTTTTCTCTTGGTTCTTGACATCTTGTCTCTTGAGAAAGTTTCTTTTGGCCCTTCCTTTCTTGGATGTAAAAAGCTTCCACACTAAAAAATTATGTCTCTAGTCTAATAGAAGGATTTATCTCTCATTATTTTTCATGTGTGTTAATTAGGGTTAATCTGGATCAGTTTGAGAATAGGATTAAGATTCTCTGTCACATTAATTTTTTCTTTTTCTATGTTGTTGATTTAGAGACGAATTTCACCTTTATCCTTTTTTTTACATTTCTGATTAGATGGAGAATTTCCCCTTAGGGGGTTATCTATTTGGTTCCTCTTATTTGGTGTTGTTTTTGAACCATTTTTCAAGGAATTTTTCGTATTAAAGGGTTGTTGGATTTCACACCTTGACCTGGCCTTCTTCTATAGACATATCATAAGTTATCTCTGTGTTGACAAGAAGGTATTGGATTTTTCATCAGCATTGTTGTTTCTGCTATGTATTCAAAATATCTAGAGATCCAGTAAACTGTAGAGATTCCATCAACAATTAGTATGCCTCTATGGATAAATTGGAGATGAATCAATACGAACAATTTCAAAAAATAATGGAGATCTTAGGGAATCGCAGAGAGAATATTTCTGAAATTGATATGGAGTGTTACAAAATCAAGCACACTATTCAGTATGAAACAAATTCTATTTCTTCATACACAACATTTGTAAGATAGTTTGGAACATAAGCACAAAGAAAAGGACTCTGCTGGTATGGGACAATGCTACACTCCTTCAAATATGAAATTAATTTTCCTTCTTTGATATATGTACTATAAATCAATATGTATTTTGCAAATATTTTTCTGGATTTATACATGTAAAGAAAAATTTATCATAGAAGTTGTATTATCAACATGAAGTATTTTAGAAAATAGGGTTTATATAAAATTGTTTCCGATAACACTTTTTGATACAGTAGGAAAACGTCTCTGTAAATAATAGACATTTTGGCCACTATTAATATATTCTCTAGTTCTAGTTAAAATAATAATAATAACATAGTGATCAAAACACTAATCTTTTAAAAATATTTTACACAACTGCTTGTAGATGATGGATGTTCCACCCAACTATAGGATTTGTTTCACCAATTCTCTTTGCAACAATCCACCCTCAATCTAGGTATATGATTCCACAAGGATGAATAGGCTCCTACAGGTGTTTACAATCCACTCAAATAACCCAAAACTCACTAAAACACAATGACAACTCTTGCAACCATTTCAACCATCAAACTCTCTTCCCCATCATCCCACACAAACCAAGGGATAATATTTCCTTCTCTGCAACATAGTCCCTCAGATAATATCCATCCCTCTAGGGATCCAATATTGATCGGCCAGGAATAACTCTATCGAGGGATCTAGGAAACAAAACTGCAATGGGAGTGCTCACACAATATTTACAAATTCTCTTTAGGTAATTTCTCAATGGAAAATAACTTACAAGCATAGTAGCCCCATTCTCAGCATAATTACTAGCTTCAACAAGTTGTCTTCAATACCCACTATGGTTGCCTACTCTTTCCTATCACTAAACTTTGGTTTTTCTTCTCCTCTTATTGTTTTGAAAGTTTGTTTTAAAAAATGTTGGCCCCTCTACTCAAATTTTATTTTCCTTCTTTACCCATGATTTATTAACTCTCACTATTCCCTCAAATATGATTACACTCAATCCATGATGTCATAACTAAGTGGGATGGATTTCTCACCCAACCTCTTACATGAATTCAATGATTGATTGTGTAATAAGTCAAAGGGATAATTAACTAAATGAAAAAATGATTTATGAAGGTGGCTTAAGAATATAGGTTAGTGGAATCCCCTCAAAACCCTCATTAAACTCCCTCTCTTGTGGAATAATATCCCCCCATCACTATGGTCTATGTCTATCTACAATCGACATTGTATTTCATTTTTATTATTTTCATTGTACAATGTTTAATATTACATTCCTTACCCCACAACCATACATTGTATTTACCCACAACCATACATTGTATTTACAACACACATCACTAAATCAAGGATTAAAAATAGGGTTTACAAATGAGGCCTCACCCTAAAACTTTAACAAGTGCACTATTTCCATATTAATACTATTGTTGTGGGAAATATGTTAATTGAATGTGTGAAAACCCCTAATCTAGTTGGTTGTGTAACTAGGTATAGACAAAATGGGAAATAAAGTAAAGAACAAGACAAGAGAATCACGTGCAAGCACTACCTTAATCCTTATTTTATGAATTAAAGAAATAAAGGCATGGATTAATGGATTCAATACTAATATCTAACCTTTAAACACAAATAATGATGGGAACAATTATTTTTATTAACTTAAAATGTAGAAGGCAATAGAGACTCTTGGAGAGAGCCCTTGTCATAGCAAGTGGGATCCAAAGATTCTCTTTGGGAGGGTCCTTTTGTATCCTTGTGTGCTCAAGATCCAAATCTTGGTAGATTAAAATGGAGAGATCCTTATGTGAATGGATAATGGTAGGAGATAGTGTGAAAGCAAGAAAATCTCAATGGTGGACAATGAATAATAGTTCAAATATCTCCAATGGAATGTCAACAACATAACCTTGCTCTTTTTCTCTCTATGTGAAATGAAACCTAATGACCTTTATTTATAGGTGAATAATGAAATCCCCCAGTTTAGATGTAGTTTCCATGTGAACCCTATTAGTATTAATGAGAGATCGTGAGATTAGTAGAGATCATGGAAGACTAAATCAAAGATATTAATAAAAATAGTGTTTTGAAAAGGCCTACAAATACCCACTATGATCCTTAAACAATCACATATGCATTAATGAGCGATGGATTGGCCCCTTTTTCCTTAAAAAGGTTCATGTAATTATCGACGGATTTTCTGCACGGTGCATGTAGAAGATGGAGGAAAACTTGTGCACCACAAAAAATGTTCAACCTATAGTCTGACTGGGCTAAGTGAGGTACAATAAGGTCACATGATGATGAAATGGGGTGCATAATATGGACTATGACTGCAATAGTTTTGTAGCTAAGAAAAACTACTCAAACTGTATAGGTGAGAAATCTTAGGTTTGATAATAGTTGCACCATGATGTATGAGGTTAGGTGTAGTTCATATAGCCAAAATACATCATGGCTTCTTATCCAAAAAATGGAAAGGACAAGATAAGGATCAGAGTTCCGAAGAGGGAGGACAAACTATAAATATATCAAGAGACCACCTAAAAATAAATCAATGAGGTAAGGTTTGTACACGAACTTAATATAAACAAGGTGGGCATGCCTGTGATCATGAAGATGTATCATTATAATATGGGATCACAGCAACATGGGGCCAAATCATAAGTACATTAATATGTCCCAGTAGAATGGGTCGTGTGAAATGGGAACATATCAAAGTAAACAAGCATTACCAATATTGCATCCTATCTAAACATGTGAATGAACATTGATGAAATATAAGAGGGTAAAAAACCACAAAATCCCTACTAAACAAAAAGAGGTACAAGACCTAGAAAGGGTTGATTGGATGAAATCTCAAATTAGAGACTCAAAAATTGTTGAATAGAGACAAACAGATCTCAATATCTACAATTGGAACTAGGGATGATTTTAAGGATGGAAAATTATTTTAAAATGTAGAAACCTTGGCGAATACTACTAATCCTTCATAGATCAACTATAAATGTTTGGCGATATTTTTTTAAAAATATTCAAATTTATAAGTATTTTATATAGTTTTTATAAAATTTTGGCGATTTTTAAGATAAAATAATTTTATTTTATAGAATTTGGGCGAATCTTTTTTAAAATAGTGAATCTCGTTTTTGGAAAAAACATGGAAAATTAGCCAATGAGCAAAATTTAGCCCCTAAAATCATCCCTAATTGGAACTAGTACATTAAATCTAACACTAGCTAAGACATGTAGGGAGTTATACGCCTATTGTTATTTAACTATAGCTAGAACATTAAAACCACCTGTTAGCACATAGGATATGTAGGGGTTAAAATGTTTTTGGATTTGTCTTGTTTTGAGTCATAGAGTCTTTTAATTTTAGGCTTTGGGTTATATCTCATGTCATAAGTCATGTTTGATTTTTTCCATGAGCATAGTGTTGTTTTTATTCTTTGTAAGAGCCTTGGTGTCATGGTATTGTTTCTAATCATGAAGGAAATAAGGGTCAGCATGGGTCACACCCCTGGTCTTAAAATCATCATCATCATATGTATTGTCTCATAGGTATGTACAAAAGTTCCATTATGTCATTTTTCAACCGTTTGAAGGTCAAGTGGGATGTCATATCTACTTGTTGCAAACTCATCTAAACATTTGCAACCCATCAATAAGTACCTCATGCACTAAGTTCTCATAATTGTACTTTGGAAACGTGTGGGGAAAGATCTCATTGTTTTCAGTGCATTCAATTCATTATGATTTTCAGGATTGTTTCAAAGAACGACTCTAACAGTTTGAATGAAGTGTGCTACCATAGTTTGAAAATTGGTGCTGCGAACTGGATGTTGTAGATAAAAGGATTGGATGCTTCCACCTGAGACATCATCCAAAGTTCTAAACACACCAGGTGCTCCTTTGGTGATTGAATGTTGTTTAATGGTTGATTGAAACTGCAGGATGTTGTATTGTGTCCCCATGCTGCAAACTATTTTAATACTTTATGCGCTGCCAACTCTCTGCACTATTTAGAATTCACAATTTTGGTATCCTACACCCTAGAATTTTTCAATATTAATATACCAAATCAAAATATTAAATTTTCCCCTTACCGTCAGAAAAAATACCCACTACCAACTGTGCACTACAAACTGTCCATTATAAACTGTGTGCTGCAAATTGTGTGTTGCAGATTGGCACTGTGAACCCCCTGTCTTTTGAAAGAATAAACCCTTGGAAAATTGAGATTCATCTCAGGACAAGGCTTTAACCAGTCACGTATATCTTTCTCCTCAAACAGGGAAAGTCTTGCCAGTATTTCATAAAAACCTAGTTCAAATTTGTTGCAGACTTGCACTACGAACTCAACCATTGGCGCTGCAAACCCTATGTTTTACACATAGTTGTTTCATTCTTCTTGTTTGGATTTTCATCCTAATTGAATTGTTGTTCCTCTTTATCACTCCATACTTGCAACTTTCTCAACTTCACACTATTTTTGTGTATAATACTTTTAGTCAGGTAAGTCCTAAGTGTGCTAGCTCTGTAAACAACCCTAAAATTTCCTATTTTATTCTACATTTTTCATAGCAGTTGTCATTAAAGGTTACAAGAGGTATTGAAAATAGTAATTATGGCCAGTCAACAAGAAAATTATATCCACAAAGGGGAGATATTGTGAGAGTTGAACCACATGACATGCAACTCATCGATTCTAAACCATTTTTCAAGGAAGCTTTCCAGAGGGTGGGTTGCCTCATTTTTTGTCAGAAAATGCAAATAGGACACATTGAAGTAGCTAAGAAGTTTGCACTCAATTTTAGTAGGACAAATACTAAGGTGGGGATGTTGGAGTTTGAAGTCTTTGAGCAAACTAATTCTGTAGCCATAGAGATACCTGATTGTGGTGACAAGTGGTTTAAAAAAATTTCCTTAAACTCTTCTTTCTCCAAGGAATTCCCTAAACGTGGATATCAAGGAAACAACATATTTAAAGGAGTGCCCAGAATTAACATGTTGGAATATTTTGACAAGATGTTCAGGGTAAAGGTACTTCACATGTGAATGAAGGTTCAATATGGTATATCAATACCATATTAGATTACTACTACACTTCACTGGGGAAAAGTACATGATCTAAAAATGAAGAAGACTTGAAAAAATTGAATAATTATTGCAAGTGAAATGTTATGTGTTTAAAGCAACAGGATCAATTTGCAACACATAAATTTTGGATTACTCATGAAAAACACATATAGACAGCAGCATAAACATTGAACATAAACACATGTGCACAGCAATTGATAAAGGAGTTCACCCCTCTTATGGGCTACATCTCCTGGTCCAACTTCCAATGGATCATTATTATTAATTGCTCAAAAATTGCTCAAAACCATGTCTTACAATGCTCAAACTGACAAACTGACTGTTCCAATGGCTTCCCAACGTCCCAAAACCCCTATCTGGGCTCTTTCAGCACCTCAATCGGTCGAAAAATGAGAAAGATAGGCCTCCTGGAAGTCTCCTTCTCCAAGTTTGTTGTCTCTGGTTCTACAATTCACACTCCCCCTTTAACAAACCTGGCTCACATGCTCTTTTAAGCGTAAAAACCCAGCACCGAGCACAACCGCGCCAGCGGTACAAACCGTAGGATGGTTAAGGGCGTGCCAACCCCTAACCTCCTCGGCACCTGGGCGTATGGCGCATGCGACCTCATGCTTGGACGAAAGGTGGTTAAGTTCGTTGAACCGCTCCAACGGTGTACCCTACACTCCCACTCGAGGTCATATGGAAATCGTGGGCTAAGTTACAAAACACGCACGCAAATATACAACCACGCACACATTACACAATGGTATAACCATTACAATATATATATGGGTATAAACTTTGGTCCGTGCATTTAAATCTGTGCCATATAATACAATGGTTATATGTTAATAATACTATGGGTCGGGGCTAAGCCCCGACCTGACCCCCCTCCGCTTTCAACATTAAACAATGTTAAATATATATAATTCCATAAACCTAACAAGGCTCATGTGGCGGCATAGTGGTTAGCGGAGGTTTTTCAAGGCTTTATCAATGGGGGAGGTCCGGGGGTTGAACCCCGCGGACTCCCATAGAACTTTTACATATAACCATACAACGAGGGGGACACGTGGTGCCCATGGATTGGGCCATGTGTCTCCTTATTATTCTCCATGAATTGGACACGTGTCAACACGCTATTCACCAAAAATCGACCAATGAAAATGTGCCACATCACCCAACTGCCACATCATCGAATGGTACGGTCCGGCCACATCACCGTACGGACTGTACGGACAGGTACAGTCAGCATCCAAAAATTTTCCTATTTTCCTTGGTGAATAGATCGCAATATCTTCTCCATACAGACTCTGTTTGAGAAAGTAAATATACCACCAGAATCAGGAAGACGAGATGGGCGCAATGACACTGTTTTTGTCGCATTCCGGGCACTTTGAAAATTGAGAAAAATTTGATCCCCTGATCACACCTCCCCATTGGGAAGCTTTTGGACCACCAAAATACTATCTCAGTCTATGTGAAGATGAGGGTAAAGTTCCCTCACCCTTCCAACCTCAATCC
>JZKD02S1418368.1:0-10668 GCA_000966675.3 Picea glauca | reverse complement strand
GCCCCACCCCATTTTCTTCAACTTATGCCCCACCCCCACCCTCATAAATGAGGGTGGGGTTGGGGCATATGTTGGAGAAAATACATCGTTCGAGCGCCCTTGAGCTGGGAGCAGCAGAAGAACATCATCCTGGGTACTGCGAAGGGCTCGACTTATCTTCACCGCGGTGTGCAGCCAGCTATTTATCGCAGAGATATCAAAACCACTAACATTCTGCTGGACGACGAGATGAATGCCCGTGTGTCTGACTTCAGCCTGGCGAGGATTATGAGTAAAGACGGAGGATCTTATCTGACTACGAGGGTAGCAGGGATGCACGACTACTTGGCCCCCGAATACGCTATCTACGGCCAACTTACAGAAAAGAGTGATGTGTATAGTTTCGGAGCTTTGTTGTTGGAGATCATGAGCGCCAGAAAGTGGGCAAAGCTATGGAAGTGGTAGATGGAAGAATCCGTCACAGTGGAGCGGAGAGAACCATGGTTAAATTCATTACAGTAGGTATTCTGTGCGCCCATGTTATGGTATCTTTCAGACCGACGATGCTAGAGACTTTGAAGATGTTGGAAGGGGACATTGAGATTCCTGAAATTCCCAACAGGCCTCTGCCTCTGACGCACAAGTCACTTAACTATGGAAACAACAAAACTACTCGCTATTTTTCTACCAGAGCTACTCTCTGTCCTATCTCTGCAACAGAGGTGCCCGGATAGGTAGGCTAGTATATAGAATTTCTTCAGACAAGTTGCAGTCATCTCTGAAATCCTGTGATTATTGTTTTCACCAGTCGATTTCAATGGTGGCCATTAATATTGACGAAAAAGTTATGACTATGGCTGGTTATGGATGGTTAACATCGAAAGGTGATGTCAAAGTTTTCTTTCGGACAGTTGAAACTCACATAAAGCTAGGAAATCTAAAAGTTAATTTTAAATGTGGCAATTCCAAAGGTTAATCACTTAAATGTGGCAATTATATGGTGGTACAGTAATTTCTTAATACGATTAGGTAAATGTTAAAAAGTAAACAGGTTAACTGATGCATTCAAATTTACAAGAAAGTTATGAAGAGTAAATCACATGCATTGATTTGGGAGGATGACTAAGAATATGTCAGCATCTTCAATTGTTAGCCAACAGATTAGAATTTTAGATTAAAAGGTTATTAATTGTGCCCCTCTCCAATAAGTATACGCCTTTCGACATAACTTTCAACGTAATTATGTACGTGGAAAGTAAATTTTTTTTGGGTAGTAGTTTATAATTTCCATGTGCAGTGGCTCAGTGTCTAGAAAGTCTCTCCATGTGGTTGTTAATGTTAGAACCCTATCATAAATGAAAATGGATGCTTAAATGAATGTCGCTTAATATTTTGGACATTAAAATATCGGTTAATGAAATATGGTTCTTAAGGTAAAAAATGTAACAGGATGAAAACCAGTTTATGGAAACCAATGAGAAAGAAATTTATTGCTGAAATACATGTTATTTATGGTTTTGGATATTAAAATATGGTTTTTTTTATAATTGAANCCTAGCACAACACCTCAAAGATTCCTCCATGTTCGAGTTTCGCGACTATGCCTCCGCCACCGCTTGCCTCAATGACTTCCAACAACAGCTTTCTTCCATAGATACCGCTGATTTGATTTGCTGGGCACAACTGCAATCGATTCGTCCTCCAAAGGGGATCTCTCAGACTTAGCGGCTTGCAATTTATGCAACGAAGGCGCTCAGCAAGTTATCACCAGATTGGTGGGGATGAATAAAAATGCCACGGAGAAAACCAGTCTTAATTGCTTCTACTTCGCGGTCCTGTATGCCGCCGGAGTGGTGAACGAATTCGGGCCTGAACGACACATCCATGTTTGTGTCGAGTCCCAGTCTGTGCGACGGCATACGGGTTGCCTTTATCCCCCGCCCCAAACCCCCAAAAAGCGCAGCCGTCTCGTTTTGGTGTCCACTTGTGCGGCAGCTGCGGTTATCGTTGTTTCCATTTCGGCGTTTGTCATTGTTTGTCTCTTCTGGGAGAGGTGCAACCGTGGCGTTGTGTTGCCAGCGACGACATGGGGGGCACCAGCGGTTTCTGATTTACGATTACATGCCCAATGACAGCTTTAACGAGCGCATCGTCCGGGCGCCCTTGAGCTGGGAGCAGCGGAAGAACATCATCCTGGGTACTGCGAAGGGCTTGGCTTATCTTCACCGCGGTGTCCAGCCAGCTATTTATCGCAGAGATATCAAACCCACTAACATTCTGCTGGACGACGAGATGAATGCCCGTGTGTCCGACTTCGGCCTGGCGAGGCTTATGAGTAAAGACGGAGGATCTTATCTGACTACGAGGGTAGCAGGGACGCACGGCTACTTGGCCCCCGAATACGCTCTCTAAGGCCAACTTACAGAAAAGAGCGATGTGTATAGTTTCGGAGCTCTGCTGTTGGAGATCATGAGCGCCAGAAAGCGGGCAAAGCTATGGAAGTGGTAGATGGAAGATTCCGTCACAGTGGAGCGGAGAGAACCATGGTTAAATTCATTACAGTAGGTATTCTGTGCGCCCATGTTATGGTGGCTTTCAGACCGACGATGCTAGAAGCTTTGAAGATGTTGGAAGGGGACATTGAGATTCCTGAAATTCCCAACAGGCCTCTGCCTCTGATGCACGAGTCACTTAACTATGGAAACAACAAAACTACTCGCTATTTTTCTACCAGAGCTACTCTCTGTCCTATCTCTGCAACAGAGGTGCCCGGTTAGGTAGGCTAGTATATAGAATTTCTTCAAGCACGTTGCAGTCATCTCTGAAATCCTGTGATTATTGTTTTCACCAGTCGATTTCAATGGTGGCCATTAATATTAACGAAAAAGTTATGACTATGGCTGGTTATGGCTGGTTAACGTCGAAAGGCGATGCCAAAGCTTTCTTTCTGACAGTTGAAACTCACATAAAGCTAGGAAATCTAATGTTAAAAAGTAAACAGGTTAACTGATGCATTCAAATTTACAAGAAAGTTATGAAGAGTAAATCACATGCATTGATTTGGGAGGATGACTAAGAATATGTCAGCATCTTCAATTGTTAGCCATCAGATTAGAATTTTAGATTAAAAGATGATTAATTATGCCCCTCTCCAATAAGTATACGCCTTTCAGCATAACTTTCAACGTAATTATGTACATGGAAAGTAAATTTTTTTTGGGTAGTAGTTTATAATTTCCATGTGCAGTGGCTCAGTGTTAATGTTAGAACCCTATCGTAAATGAAAATGGATGCTTAAATGAATGTCGCTTAATATTTTGGACATTAAAATATCGGTTAATGAAAAATGGTCCTTAAGGTGAAAAATGTAACAGGATGAAAACCAGTTTTAACAGGATGGAAACCAATGAGAAAGAAATTTATTGCTGAAATACATGTTATTTGTGGTTTTGGATATTAAAATATGGTTATTTTTTATAATTGAAAACTATTTATAAAAAAAAATAATTATATTCATTAAAATTTTGAAAACTGAATTATGTTTAATATTTAATGTTTTTTTATAAAATAAATTAAATTGGAAAGGCAACACCCAAAATTATATATATATATATATATATATATATTTTCAAGTATATTATTTCATGAGTATCATTGTAATGGTATATTAAGTATTAGTAGAAAAGTGATTTGTTGCAAGGTGTTTAGGTCAAAGTATGATTTATAGGTATTTGGTAGTAAATGTTTGAAACTCTTTTATATAATGTATATAAGTATGGACCAAGTCAAATAGTTCATGTATAGAAGTATGATTACAACATAGAAGAATCTAGAAGGTATGAAACAAAGAAGATACACGTGCCTCTTCTTATTTTCGTAGTGAGACATAAGCAACATCCTTCATTTTTTCATAGCGTTCGAAGGAGAAGGCTGGTGCTATTTGCATCCCTTCTATAGTAGTAGTGCACGACATTGCCGTGAAGGTCGAGCCTTGATGTTCAATGTGTCCAATGTCAATGGTAGACCTTGTCAAGGTCATGCCTTGAGATTTATGAATAGTCAATGCGCAGGCCATCTTAAGAGCGATTTGTTTCTTGTTATTTCTTTGTATGGGTAGAATTTGTACATGCTTTGGTTGAGTTTGGTCCCATGGAGGGCCAATGTATTTATCAAATTCCACAACAACATATGTTGGCAAATGTGGAGGGTTAATTCCTGGTGCATATACAAATTGCATGACTACTCTGAGAGCACCATTGACTAATCCTGCTTGGACCCATAAATTGCAGGATAACATAACTCGTTGGCCTATACATAGCAAGATATGTTTTTCCAATTGATCATCATCATGATGGTGTGCATTTGAAGAACCAAGTAGTTATGTAACACTGCGTGCGATTAGCTTATTCAAGGATTGAAGTATGAACTTGTTATAGTTTTCGACAAGAATGTTTGTTGCAAATAGGTGGACTGAAGAATCAAACAATAGATGTTCTTCAACGGATAAGAATCTGTCAGTCCTAGATTGAAGGAGGTTCCGATCATCAATGGTTGGTGTAGCATTGTAAAAATTGGCTAACAACTAGCGGAAGTGGGACTGGGTGACAAAGATGCCTTGTTGACAGAATATTGTTTCCAACTTGACTACAGTGGTAAAGGTTTTCCATAAGCTTCTGCATGGAGTTTCTCTTGCATAAAGAGGTTTGTCCATTACTAGTGGTAATTGACCCAAGTTATCCACAAGAATTATTGAACAGGAACCGAATAAGCAATGATTTTTTTATGGAAATGCCTCACGCAAGAGACTTTCAATTTGCACAAAAAGTATAGATCCTATGAAGCTAATTTTATCAATTAGAATGTAGTGAATATGTTTCATCTCTTCTTGGAACACTGCAAGAGACTGACCATGTAAATGAATCATGTCCTTGATAGGAATCCTAAGTCTTGCATGTATAGTGGTTGCATGTATGTTAAATGTTGCAACTCCAGTAGGGACAAGAAGGAATAGTGGACTATGTCCAAAGGGTGCTTGATAAGATAGTGTTTCTTTGATGCAATGTATAAGGTAGGATTTTCCTATGCCTGCAGTTCCTTGGATGATCATTTTCAATGGTTCTTTTGGTTCTTTTTCTTGTAAGTTATGCATGATGATGTTGAATGCAGTGTGTTGATTTGTAGAAAATGCACTTCTTGAAGGACATAGAGGATTCATTTCTTGTAGTACTCTTGTATTCCTTTGATGATATTTGATGAATCTTGGTGCAGTGTCTAACATATCTTGTGATACTTTGAGTTGATCCCATGGGTGGGAAGTGTCAATCTCTTGAAGTCCCAACATATCAAGAGAAATGAAGTTGATATTGTTGGTAGGGACCAATCTTGATAAAGATTTCCATTCATTCATCTCCTTGTTTGGTTGTATGTTAGTATAGCTATGCTCATTTTCAGATGTTTGGTCATTAGGTCCAGTGGGAATTGGGATGCGACCAACATACTAGATATGGTAGTGATTTCCTATGGTCTCCCAGGTAGACACAATGTCTTCATTTGAAAGGCCTGTATCTTCAGAGAAGGAACAAAAGGGTTTGTATAAAATAAAATCACTCTAGAAGAACTCAACAAAGTTATCGAATCTTTCTTTGGAATGGTAGTGAAAAGTGGCCATACATGGGCAATTGCAGGGATGTTTCTTTTTTTCTACTTTTCATTTTTCTGTGCTTAGTTATATGTCTAATGATTTGTGAGTTCAAATAAACATACTGGGTCGAGAAAAACAAGATGTATTAAGTATGCATCAATTAAAGTGGATCTAGATAAGAAGTTAGAAAAATCATAGGAGATTCGATGAAATATTTGTCGACCAACATTGAGTTTCGTGAAGGTGCGACTGCATGTGACAAGGGGCAACTTTTGGAGCATATGGCAAGTTTCTTGAGCACTTATGTCACGATCTACAATTTCTTCTGAATGTAATCAATGATAAGCAGTTGAGGCAGGGTCATCTATATTTGACGTAGATGCAATTCTGGTCAACATATGGTGGTAGTTCTTTGATCTCCCCTATGCTTTGGAAGCATATTTGGCAATGTATTTTAGAACTGCATAGCGAGAGAGGATTGGTTGACAATCTACATTTTATCTCCATGCTTGGAGTATGTTAGAATTATAGATATTGAGGCGCTCATCATTACGTGCCGACCGATATGTATTTTGACCCATTTCATCAATATAGAGTAATGACTCCATTTGTACCTTCCAAAGGAACTTATACCTGCATTCGAGTGTAGTTCATTTTCTACGAAGACATGTTTTTTCATTTCACTTTGTATGTCTTTGAACTTGATTTAAGAGTTGTTCATAGTCTTCAAGTGGGTTGGTTGCAAATATCTCCTTTGTATCTAGTAGGCAAGGGTCATCTTCAATGGATTGATGCATAACCATGTGTGTGTCATGGTGTTCTCTAGGATTCCACGCTGTAACATAGTTATCAGAGAAACTCTTTGCAGCATAGATTTGATCTGGATCATCCCAATGTAATATTTCCATGTTTGGAGCATCAACAAGCCACATAAAGCCATGTATATGTGTAGAGCCACGATGTTTCCATTCATACTTTCAAAAGGGATATGAAATGATTAGTAAAGAGCATATAAATGTATAGGTTTGGTAGAGGTGATTGCAAGTAGTATACATTGTGTACCTATACCGATAGTCAATTGCGTGTATTTTTTTTTGTAGTATCTCCTCATGGAAGATTGAAAACCTTTTGTGCATGTAAGCAACTACAGTGTGGGGGCGATCAATAACATTGTTTGTATGCCAACNTTCAAGTATATTATTTCATGAGTATCATTGTAATGGTATATTAAGTATTAGTAGAAAAGTGATTTGTTGCAAGGTGTTTAGGTCAAAGTATGATTTATAGGTATTTGGTAGTAAATGTTTGAAACTCTTTTATATAATGTATATAAGTATGGACCAAGTCAAATAGTTCATGTATAGAAGTATGATTACAACATAGAACAATCTAGAAGGTATGCAATAAAGAAGATACACGTGCCTCTTCTTGTTTTCGTAGTGAGACATAAGCAACATCCTTCATTTTTTCATAGCATTCGAAGGAGAAGGCTGGTGCTATTTGCATCCCTTCTATAGTAGTAGTGCGGGACATTGCCGTGAAGGTTGAGCCTTGATGTTCAATGTGTCCAATGTCAATGGTAGACCTTGTCAAGGTCATGCCTTGAGATTTATGAATAGTCAATGCACAGGCCATCTTAAGAGTGATTTGTTTCTTGTTATTCCTTTGTATGGGTAGAATTTGTACATGCTTTGGTTGGGTTTGGTCCCATGGAGGGCCAATGTATTTATCAAATTCGACAACAACATATGTTGGCAAATGTGGAGGGTTAATTCCTGGTGCATATACAAATTGCATGACTACTCTGAGAGCACCATTGACTAATCCTGCTTGGACCCATAAATTGCAGGATAACATAACTCGTTGGCCTATACATAGCAAGATATGTTTTTCCAATTGATCATCATCATGATGGTGTGCATTTGAAGAACCAAGTAGTTATGCAACACTGCGTGCGATTAGCTTATTCAAGGATTGAAGTATGAACTTGTTATAGTTTTCGACAAGAATGTTTGTTGCAAATAGGTGGATTAAAGAATCAAACAATAGATGTTCTTCAACGGATAAGAATCTGTCAGTCCTAGATTGAAGGAGGTTCCGATCATCAATGGTTGGTGTAGCATTGTAAAAATTGTCTAACAACTAGCGGAAGTGGGATTGGGTGACAAAGATGCTTTGCTAACAGAATATTGTTTCCAACTTGACTACAGTGGTAAAGGTTGTCCATAAGCTTCTGCATGGAGTTTCTCTTGCATAAAGAGGTTTGTCCATTACTAGTGGTAATTGACCCAAGTCATCCACAAGAATTATTGAACAGGAACCGAATAAGCAATGATTTTTTTATGGAAATGCCTCATGCAAGAGACTTTCAATTTGCACAAAAAGTATAGATCCTATGAAGCTAATCGTATCAATTAGAATGTAGTGAATATGTTTCATCTCTTCTTGGAACACTGCAAGAGACTGACCATGTAAATGAATCATGTCCTTGATAGGAATCCTAAGTCTTGCAATTATAGTGGTTGCATGTATGTTAAATGTTGCAACTCCAGTATGGGCAAGAAGGAATAGTGGACTATGTCCAAAGGGTGCTTGAGAAGATAGTGTTTCTTTGATGCAATGTATAAGGTAGGATTTTCCTTGCAGTTCCTTGGATGATCATTTTCAATGGTTCTTTTGGTTCTTTTTCTTGTAAGTTATGCATGATGATGTTGAATGCAGTGTGTTGATTTGTAGAAAATGCACTTCTTGAAGGACATAGAGGATTCATTTCTTGTAGTACTCTTGTATTCCTTTGATGATATTTGATGAATCTTGGTGCAGTGTCTAACATATCTTGTGATACTTTGAGTTGATCCCATGGGTGGGAAGTGTCAATCTCTTGAAGTCCCAACATATCAAGAGAAATGAAGTTGATATTGTTGGTAGGGACCAATCTTGATAAAGATTTCCATTCATTCATCTCCTTGTTTGGTTGTATGTTAGTATAGCTATGCTCATTTTCAGATGTTTGGTCATTAGGTCCAGTGGGAATTGGGATGCGACCAACATACTAGATATGGTAGTGATTTCCTATGGTCTCCCAGGTAGACACAATGTCTTCATTTGAAAGGCCTGTATCTTCAGAGAAGGAACAAAAGGGTTTGTATAAAATAAAATCACTCTAGAAGAACTCAACAAAGTTATCGAATCTTTCTTTGGAATGGTAGTGAAAAGTGGCCATACATGGGCAATTGCAGGGATGTTTCTTTTTTTCTACTTTTCATTTTTCTGTGCTTAGTTATATGTCTAATGATTTGTGAGTTCAAATAAACATACTGGGTCGAGAAAAACAAGATGTATTAAGTATGCATCAATTAAAGTGGATCTAGATAAGAAGTTAGAAAAATCATAGGAGATTCGATGAAATATTTGTCGACCAACATTGAGTTTCGTGAAGGTGCGACTGCATGTGACAAGGGGCAACTTTTGGAGCATATGGCAAGTTTCTTGAGCACTTATGTCACGATCTACAATTTCTTCTGAATGTAATCAATGATAAGCAGTTGAGGCAGGGTCATCTATATTTGACGTAGATGCAATTCTGGTCAACATATGGTGGTAGTTCTTTGATCTCCCCTATGCTTTGGAAGCATATTTGGCAATGTATTTTAGAACTGCATAGCGAGAGAGGATTGGTTGACAATCTACATTTTATCTCCATGCTTGGAGTATGTTAGAATTATAGATATTGAGGCGCTCATCATTACGTGCCGACCGATATGTATTTTGACCCATTTCATCAATATAGAGTAATGACTCCATTTGTACCTTCCAAAGGAACTTATACCTGCATTCGAGTGTAGTTCATTTTCTACGAAGACATGTTTTTTCATTTCACTTTGTATGTCTTTGAACTTGATTTAAGAGTTGTTCATAGTCTTCAAGTGGGTTGGTTGCAAATATCTCCTTTGTATCTAGTAGGCAAGGGTCATCTTCAATGGATTGATGCATAACCATGTGTGTGTCATGGTGTTCTCTAGGATTCCACGCTGTAACATAGTTATCAGAGAAACTCTTTGCAGCATAGATTTGATCTGGATCATCCCAATGTAATATTTCCATGTTTGGAGCATCAACAAGCCACATAAAGCCATGTATATGTGTAGAGCCACGATGTTTCCATTCATACTTTCAAAAGGGATATGAAATGATTAGTAAAGAGCATATAAATGTATAGGTTTGGTAGAGGTGATTGCAAGTAGTATACATTGTGTACCTATACCGATAGTCAATTGCGTGTATTTTTTTTTGTAGTATCTCCTCATGGAAGATTGAAAACCTTTTGTGCATGTAAGCAACTACAGTGTGGGGGCGATCAATAACATTGTTTGTATGCCAACGTTGGTGAAGAATTGGGTCAAGAGGTCTATCCTTTTACATAATTGTGTGCAAGTCTGGCCATTTTGTGTTTGAACATAGTTACCAATTTAATGAGAACTCTGACCTCAAAACGAGAACTCTAGCCCTTGAAACCTAGATTTTTACGTAAAAAACATGAAAATCAACCCCCAAATCAAAAAGTTGTGCTACCGATAGCACCATTTTTTTAAACGTGGTCAAAATTACAACATTTTTCAACATGGCCTTCAAAACTCATACAGTAGCTTAGAAAAACCTTAAAATCAATACCTAAATCAAAAAGTGATGCTACGTAAAAAATTTGTTTTCCTAAATGTGAAAATCATAACTATTTACGACCTAATTGAAATTGTGATATTGACAACAAAACCCTATGTAAATAAACAACCCAAAATTGGAGTCCAAATGGTCCCTTGAAAATTTATTTACAAATTTTATTTTTTATTTTTTTAATTTATATTAAAAAACAAATAAATAAAAATAACAAAATCTTCACAAATAAACAATTTTTTTAAATGACCAAAAAACACATTAAAAAAAATGTATTATAAATTCAATTAAAAAAAAAGGACCAAAAAACGCATTTAAAAAAATGTATTATAAATTCAATGAAAAGAAATAAAAAACAATGTGAAAAAATAAAAATG
>JZKD02S1418357.1:0-11157 GCA_000966675.3 Picea glauca | reverse complement strand
GATATTTTTGTAAAAATATTGAAATTTCTAAGGATTTTATATAGTTTTTATAAAATTTTGGCGATTTTTAAGGTAAAATAATTTTATCCTATAGAATTTGGGTGAATCATTTTTACAATAGAGAATCTCATTTTTGGAAAAACCATGGTAAATTAGCCCATGAGAGAAATTTATCCCCTAAAATCATCCATGTTCGACACCATGGTTGAAAAATTCCTACACAATTTTCCCTATTAACAATTTGAGCATTTTGTCATTGTAGTATTCTTTAGGCTCGTGTATAAATATATTAGAGTATAACTCTACAAGAGTAAAAAAAGAAGGCCAGGGTACCTATCACTTCTAAGGATTTGTTTTTCCATGAACCCACCCACCCTTCCTAACACCCTTATTTTCCACCAATCCCATTGCCTTCCTCTCTTCACCCTATTTACCATGATACCCCTTATCTGCAACCCTTTTTCTATGTGGAACCACATACCCTTTTTTTCCTAGTCACAAATGTCTGTCACCCACAACCAAGAACTAACAACCTTGATTACAGACAACACTGATAACAAGAAGGAAATTAGAGACATAAATTTCAATATTAGCTCCCTCAATGCCTCCGTTGAACTCATGCCAAGTAGATAGTCTTCAAAAGAAATTTTAATGAGTGTGAAGGGACAAGGTCACTCAACGATCTTTTCATATTTAGGGAGTCTGAAAATATCTTAGATATGGACTCATAGGGGGTTTCATTTTTTTAAGTAATCTCCAAGGCCCAAAAAAGAGATAATCAAAAACCAAGGAGAATGTTCCTTTTTTTTAAATTTAGTCCCTCAGGCCCTAAAAAGGGTTAAAATTACGCTTGAGAATACTCTTATAGAGAAACAAAGTTCCTAGAGAATACATGTATTCATAAAATTAGCCATTCACAGTAAGGAGTAAAATAACACCAAACATATGCACCTTCAAATTTGAGTTTGGCGAGCGTGAAGAGAAACAAGATCACTCTGCAATATTTTCAATTTTTGAGAGTCTCAAAAAGGATTAAACAAGACTCTAGGGGGGTTTATTTTCTCAAGTAATTCAAACAAGATTGAAAATAATAAATGAATTCATGTTGGATGTTTCTTTCAAAATTTAAGCGAAGTTGAAAGACAACAAACTATGCTCATGGGGAGTCCCTTGGGTATAGCCCAGAAAAAATGATGAAGAAGAAGGATGAGGCTTCAAAAAAAAGTCATGGAGGGACTAAAAGGGACTCCCATGCCTATGAAGTACTTTGGTATGGGCACCAAATGGAAAACAAGGTTCCAACTAGGCTTCCCATGGAAGGATGGCTCTACCACATAAAGTACAACATAATTATCATAATAGAAAGTTACTGATCTACCCAAGAAGGCGATCTATAGGAGAAGGTGACCACACAAGACATAGCTCAAATTTTCACTAAAAAATCTCCCCATGAGCAAAAATTTGAACATGGGCACATCATTAGTTTGGGTGACCCAGAAAATGGGGATCGAGACCGGGGTGATCCGAGAGTGGCCAAGAGGTTTTGGCAATCTCAGAGTGACCTCTATGGATTAGTGGGAGAATCCCAATGCAGCCATGGAAGAGGGAAAGCTCACTTCATTCCCATCAATAAGAAACCAACAAGGGCACAAACCCCAGTTGGTACGCCCTCCCTTCTCCCTCAGAAAACTCAAAGGAAATGATTTTCTCCCTGAGAGAGTGGATAGCTAATGAGATCATTTTTCTCTTAGAGGTGGAAGCATGGAAAATAGAGTCACCAAGTGGTAGCCATGAAGTAATTCACACTAGTTATTTGTCAGCAACCCTAAAAATGAAATTGTGTTGAATGTAAAATGCAAACTTAGAAAAGAAAACAACCAAGACACATAGCTTCAGAAGAAAAGGAAAGAATGTTTTATTTTAGTTGCAGTTCACCTTATATACAAAGGGAACCATTTATTTTACATATATTTAATTCATCATCAAAAGGTGAAGAAGTGTTGTGCCTAGGTGATTGACTTGTGCACCCTAGGTGGGAGTTCCCCTAGGTGGCTTCCTTGGCCCAATTGCTCACTGTTTAGATCTAGAAGCATCCCAGCTTCCATGAGAAGATGTGTAAAATTATTGTGCAATACATCAGTTGTGATCCACTTTTCCTCAGTTGGAGTTTTGCCTTGATGGCCTACCAGATATGAAGTGCAAGTCTGGTGTCTTGTAGGGTGACTTTGAGTGTCCAGTATAGTTTCTTTGGCTAATGGGAGTTGGAAATCATGAATGTTGTCCATTGGATGAGTGATGTTGGTTGGTTATTCCAAGAGGGAAGGCTCAAACAACGTTAAGTGATTTAACTAATGAGATTGTGGATTCCTAGTTGTGGTGGCAGATCCAACCAATATTCATTTTCTCCAATCTTGTCGAGTATTGTATATAGACCATATCTGATTGGCATAATCTTGTGATGGTGGCCTTTGAAGTGCTTCTTATCCAATTGTAACCAAACCCTATCCCCTAGTTGAACGGAAATGAAGTTTCTTTGTTTGTTATGGCGTTGATTGGCATGCTCTTGGGTTTCTTTGAGTGCTAATGTGTTTTCATTGTGGCGTTGTGCAATTTGTTGGAGAAATCATTGAGCTGACATTTGTTCCTACTATTGATGGAAGGTAACTTGAGGAGCCCAAGTGAGTGGAATCTTGGTTGGAGATGCTAGTTGGAAGCCCAAGCAGACTTCAAAAGCTGAAAATCCAGTAGAAGAATCTGTTTCCTTGTTGTAGCTATGCTGGAGAATGTGTAACTAATTGTCCCATTGTTTGTTGTGCCCAAAGTGAGTTTGGAGAGCATGCACCAAGACTCTATTGACAACCTCTGTTTTGACATCACTTTGAGGATGGAATGTAGTATAAAACATGAGGTGGCACCCTAATAGCACCCATATGGTCTTCCAAAATGTACTGAGGAAGTGATAATATTTGTTTGAGATGATATTGTTTAGGAGGCCAAAATGGGGCCACACATGATGGAAATAGAGTTCCACTGTTTGCATTCCTATAGTAGTCTTTATGCATGGGATAAAAAGTGCCATTTTTCTCAAGTGGCATACCACTGCCGAGATTGCATCATGTTTCTTTTGGGTTGTTGGAATTCCACTTAGGAAGTCCATTGAGCTTGACTCCCAAGGCCAAGAAGGAAGCGATAGTGGTTGATACAACCCATTCTTCAAGTTGGATGGCTTGGATTGTCAGCATAAGGCACAAGCTCTGATAAATTTTTCAACTTAAGGCTGCATGGAAGGACAATGAAAATGGCGTTACAAATGTTGGGTGGTCTTTGTGGTCTCAAAGTGGCCCCCATAGTCTGAAGCATGCTCTTCCCTAATGAGAAAGAGGCGATATTTTAATTGTAGAATGCAAAGCGAATTAAAATTATATAGCCACCCATCTCGAATAGTGTAGTCTAGGAAGGGGGTCTGATTGATCATTGTGGGGCTTTCCAAAGCTTCCCAAATATCTTGAAATTCAGTGTTAGTAGCATATTGATATTTCCATGTATCATAAGTAGAACAAAGTACTTCAAGAATGGAAAGAACTGTAGTGGGAGGCCGACTTAGAAAATCAGTGATTTTATTAGAAGTACCTATACATCTATTTGATGACTAAGTGAAATTGTTGAATGTAGGAGGCCCATTTAAGGTTCCTTTATTCCTGAATTTTCGATTGAGAGTTGATGAAAATCAAAGGGTGGTGGTCAATATGAATAGTGGTTTCTTTACCCAACAAATAATGCCTCCATTGTTTGAGTGCTTACACCAGACTATAAAATTACTTGTCATAGGTACTATAATTTTTCTTTGCCTCATACAGGATTTTAGAGTGGTAAGCAATGGGGTGTCCTCCCTGTTTAAGTATTGTCCTCTCAAAGAGTTGGGAGAGGTCTCGCCGATGTAAAACAGGAGATGAGCAGAGGGTGTCTTTGAACTAAGAAAAGTGAGTAGTTTCTTATTTGGTCCAAATGAATAGAGAAGAAGTATTTGAGAGTTGATTCAAAGGTCGAGAAATATTTGAAAAAGAGGGAATGAACTTACGATAGAAATTGATGCCAGCATAAAATATTTTCAACTCCTTAGCTGAAGAAGGTAGAGGCCATTGTTTCAATGCTTGGATGCAAGTTGGATTTGGTTGAATACCATCTGAGATGACCAAAAAGTTGAGATAGGGCACTGAAGTCTGACCAAAATATGATTTCTTCTCTTTGACTTGCAACTTGTGTTGTTGGAGAATTTGGAGAACTTGTCGGACATGTTGCATGTGAGTGTCCCATGTCCAACTAAAGATGAAAATTCCATCTAAGTAGATGACCACAAATCGACCAAAATGTTCTCTGAAGATGTAATTGATGAGCCTCATGAAAGTGGATGGGGCGTTGGTAAGACCGAAAGGCATGACTTTCCACTCAAGAAGACCAAATTTGGTCTTGAACGTTGTTTTCCAAACATCATCTAGGTTGATTCGAACCTGATGGTAGATGGATGTCAAATCCAATTTAGTAAACCACTTAAGTCCTTCGAGGGTGTCGAGTAGTTCCTCAATTCAGGGAAGTAGATAATGGTTTTTTATTTTGGCTTTGTTTAAGGCTCAGTAATTAGTGACATGGCACATTTCTGAGGTATCTCATTTAGGGATGACAAAAGTGGCAGAAGCACATGTGGAGAAGATGAAGTTTGGATGTGGTGAGATTTGATGAGGTTGGTTAGTTGTATTTCCATTTCCTATGTTTCTATTGAAGAAAATTGGTAAGTAGGGGAATTAGGTAAGGAATATCTGGGGATGAGATGAATGGAATGGTCAATGTGGCAGGAGGGGGAAAGTCCCTCCAGAGGTTGAAATACCTCTATGAACTCATGGAGGAGGGGAGTCATAGTTTCAGGAACAGGGTGCATTATATTGTTTGGTGTTATTGGGTGAACCAAACAGAGAGAGACACATTGGTTTAAGTTTACATGTGGGATTTTTTCTTTGGTAGAAGGGGGTTTGGGTTTTGCTGCAGTTAAGATATAAGTGTGGCCTTCTTTGGTAACTTTTTACTGGCGGGATTTGGCTAGATAAAAAGAATTTTTTTGGGTTTGGTATGGGATACCGAGAAAAAAATCCACACAATTCAAGGGGGAGACATCACAGAAGAAAGTATCTTTGAATTGGCCTATGGAGAAAGTCACTAGACAATGCTTGGAAACTAGGAGGCGAGGGACATCCTTTTGGACCCATCCAAGTTGATAGGGTTGCGGATGTGGAGTGGTGAAAATATTAAGGTGGTTGACAAGGGCTCAAGATACCAAATTGTTCTAGATTCCATTGTCCATAATCAATAAAGACAAGGTGTTTTTGATTTCGTAGTTATGGGTGAAGAGGGGTTGGGTGGATGCGTTTGAATATTCCCGGGTCATTAGAATCAATGAGGGATCTACTTCTGTGTGATTTTACAAAGGAAATTATTCGGTATATTCTACTTGGGAAGGTGCAATGAGATCAATGAGTAGAGTTTTGTTGGTTTTTAGATTTTGGAGAATTCAATAATCTGATGAATTGTGTGAAGTAGTTTTGTGGAATGAGCACCAGGGTGTCCTTGTAGTTGCATTAGGTGTGGGATTTTGAGTTCGAGGAGGTGGAAAGTGGGATGAGGGATGGGATATGGATAGTTGAGAGGTGGGGGGCTTGGTGTAGTGGCGGGACTGAGGAATACGACCTCTAGGAGTGACTTTCCTTTCTATAGCCAAATATTTCTAAATTTGTTTATCTAAAGTTGGATTTTCAAACAACTCTACTTCTCAATATAATTGAATTAATAAACCATCCAAAAATTTGAATATGAGTACCTCTTCCGGATATGGAACATGAAGTAAGAGGTGCATCTTACAGAAGAATTCTATGTAGCCTTGCACTCCTTATGAAGGGATTTGTAGAAGTTGGTGCCATTTGATCCATAAGGATTGCACATACTCAGCTGGTTAGAAGAGATTTCTCAAATATTTGGAAATTTGAGCCCAGGTTTTGATGGGTTATGAAGTAGAAGATTCTAAAGCATCCTCAATCTCTATCACAAATGTGGTATTCTCTTTCTTTGTATCCCACCAAGTTTGTGCTAGTCCTTCTAATTGCAAGGTGAAAATATGGACTTCTCTTTCCTCGATAAGGCCTAAACATGTATTGAAATAGGTGGATAGGATACAGATTGAAGAATCCACCATTTCACCATTTGTTTGTCCAAAAAACTTGGGTAGTTGGATTCGAGTGTCCAACCGGAATGGATCTGGATTGTTTTGTTATTACATTCTGAGAAGCTCATTGAAGATGGAGGAAAGATCTTGGACAAGATTTGATGTGTTGGAATCGGAGTTGACTGCCAAAGGATATTTGTGTGGAGGAATTGTGAGGCTAAAGGAAGTGAAGAGGTGCCCCTAGGTTGCAATTTTGAACAGATGAATCTATTTTGAGAACAGAGAACTCAAAACCCTGAGGTAACAGAGCTTGAACTAGTCTAAAGGGAGAGATCTACATTGTTTTAGATATGTGGAGATCCTCTCTATGGAAATGGATATGTGTTTTCCCTTGGGGTTTATGAGATATGTGGATCTTCTTGCATAAAATGGAAACCCTAGAATGGGAAAACTTTGGATTATTTCATGAAAACCACAAAAAACAATTTTGGCTTAATCTTAAAGTTTAGAATCTTTTCCATGGATATTTAGGCTCTGATACCAATTGATATTCCTAAGAAGGCAATTTATAGGAGAAGGTGACCACGCAAGCCATAGATAGGCTTCTCACCAAAAACTCTCCTCAAGGGAACAAATCTAAATAGGGGCGCACCATTAGTTTGGGTGACCAAGCAAATGGGGATCCAGACCTGGGTGATCTGAGAGTGGCCAAGAGGTTTTGGTGATATCAGAGTGTCATTTGAGGATCAGTGGGATAATCCCACTATAGCCATGGAAGAGGGCACACTCAATTCATTCCCACAAAGAAGAAACCTGGAAGGGCGCAAACCCCAGTTGGTGCGTCCTCCCTTCTGCCTCAGAAAACTCAAAGGAAATGGTTTTATCCTAGAGAGAGTGGCTAGATAATGAGATAATCTTGCTCTTATAGGTGGAAGCATGGAAAACAGAGTCACCGAGAGGCAACCATGAAGGAAGGCACATTGGCTATTCTTTAGAAACCCTAAAAATGAAATTTACATGGATGTAAAATGAAAATTCAGAAAAGAAAACAACCAAGACACATAGCTTCAGAATAAGATGTAAAAATGATTTATTTTAGTTCCGTTTCACCTTATATATTAAAGGAACCATTTATTTTACATATATTTAATTCATCGTCAAAAGTTGAATAAGTGTTGCGCCTAGGTGATTGACTCATGCTCCCTAGGTGGGTGTTCCCCTAGGTGGCCTCCTTGGCCCAATTAGTGTTGCAATTCAGTGGGGTTGATCATCATTCATTTTCATGTCATGAAGCTCATTCTTCAAAATCATTACTTGTCCAATGTTTCTGACTGAGAAGATATTACTTAGGGCATCATGCATATTCTTATATGAGTCAAGATGAGAGATGTAGGGTATCAAGTGGTCTTTTCTAGAGTCCACTATGATACTCAAGGAATTGATGTCATTTTCCTTGAACTTATCCATAACTGCAATGTTCTGAGGTTCCTTCTCTTTTCCTTCTTCAAACTTTGGTTCCATGATCTTTCCTTTCATGATATCCAATACTTTCTTGTTGTCAAGGATGAGTTGAATCCTTTTCTTCCATGTTATGAAGTTAGAATCCCATTTTAATTTGTTTTCTGACTTCATAGAGTAATTCATGACTCCTTTGACTTGGTCAACCTTTGACTTTGACCAAAAACTCAAACTTGATGTCTTAGATTCCTGAAAGTACTAGGAGGTGCTTTAGGTTAGGTTTCACCAGGCTATCCATAAATTATATCTGTCTCTTCACTTAAGGTGCCTTAACAAGAGGGTTGGGGTTTCGTTCTTGTAGCAAAAACTTTGACTACAACTATAACTGTAACTGAGAAAAATCCTCCCAATCTATCTTCTAGTGGTTAGACTTTCCGAAGATAGTGTGGGACCATAACCTCTTAGAATAATAGGTGTGCTTGTTTAAAAATAGAAAATATATAAATATTGTCAGGCAACCATAGGCCAAAGACACCCCCGACAAATTAACCTTGACAGAGAGAATAATTTTGAAAGAAAACCCTAGATCCAAAAGTTAATCAAGGTAGCATACCACTATCTATATCTAGCGCACCAAATAGAAAGTCCAAACCATAACCAAGAGAAAGTCCAAACCTAAAACCAAAAATACTAGTTGCAGCAGTTGCAGGTACAACTACTATCCAAACTTGTGCACTTACTAAATTTTTGCAGTTGTGAGCTACATGAGTCCAAATGATCTCTAGAATCCTATATTTATACTACTCTTCCTTAGTTGTCTTTGCCGAATTATCTTTCTAGAGGATAAAACTCAATATTAGTTATTTTCTTTAGCTGAATTGTCTTCTAGGGTTATGTCCAATGCTTTATGGTTTCTTCTTGCTTCCTGGAATATTCTATTATTGTCAGGGTTACACGTGGAGTTTTAATACCTCCCGCAAATACCATAATATCAACAAAACTAACTCTCTACTATTGTTTTCTGGATAGCCTAACTAGATTTTTAAAGGACCTTCTTTTGCTCACCCTTGTGACAAGAGGAACCCAACAAATTGGAAACCATAGTGGACATATAATGATACTTACTCATAGGAAACATTCTCTACTATAGAGGCGTCAACATGCTTCTTTGAAATTGAAACACCCTCGACGAGGTTGAGACAATTTTGAATGATTTCCATAATGGGACATGTGGTAGTCAGTTATCTGGCATGTCCACTACTCAAAATATCACTCGAGAGGGATATGTTTGTCCCATGTTTTTTCATGACTACATACATGCAGTTAAATGATGAAAAAAATGCGAGTTATACACACATAAAGCTTGGGCACTACCCACCCTATTGCACATCTTCATCATGACTGGACCCTTTTGGCTAGACCGATCATGACATGCAACCGTCTATCCAACAACAAAAACAAGTACATTATAGTATTTGTTGACTACTTTACCAAATGGGTTTACGTAATGCCCACGTTCAATAATACGACCAACACAACAACACGATTTTTCTTCAACCATGTCATCTCTCTCTTTAGGGTCCCCCTACAACTAGTCTCTAACCACAAAAATAACTTCAATAAGGAATTATTTGTGGAGATATCATCCAAATTAGGATTCACCCATGATTTCCCTTCACCCTATTACCCACAATACAATGGGAAAGTTGAGGCCACCAACAAGGTTCTCAAAATTATGCTTCAATGCACACTTGACAAATACAAGACCAATTGGAATTATATGTTTTTATAGATTTTTGGGCATATCATATAGCTTTCAAAATAACCACTAGTTTCATGCCCTTTGATTTAGTCCACGAAATTGAATTTGTACTCCCTATTGAGTGTGAAATCCCAATGTTGTGCACTGGGATCGAGATCTTACCCAACACATAATTGATTGAGCAAAGTTTGTTCTCCCTTTAATGACTCGATGAGTATCGATGGGAATCCTTATAGAACAATGAATCATCAAAAAGTAGGATCAAATACATCTCTGACCGCCAATTTAACCTTAAGTAGTTTACCGAAGGAGACCTTGTATTGGCCTACGATATCTCCCATGATAACCTAGGCCACAATAAGTTTGAATCCCTCTCATGAGGAACCTATGTCATCTATCATTTCTTTACTAAGGATACTACATCTTAGGCCAACCTGAAGATGTCGCCCTCAAGTACTCGATTGAAGGGTTATACTTGAAAAAATTCTACCCCGAAACGTAACCACTTTACGTTAATTTTTTCTTTCTTTCCTAGTTATTTTTAGTCTTTTTTGATATAGCTCTCTCATTATGTAAGCCTAATCCAATGTCCTTGTGTCAAAAAATTATTTATCTATTTCCTTATCACATAGGGCATGTAGACAAAGCCATTCGCTGGGCCCAGAATATCGCATCGGTATCTTGGGCCACTTACACCCTCGACCATGTGTTTCTCCACTCTAGAGACATATGCCTTGGCCTCACCACTAATAACCAAACAACATATGTTGTCTTCATTGGTCTCCTCTTCCAGTCTAGTCACCTTAATATTTTTCACCTTAGCATTCTCGTAGATTCTTAGATCATTGTCCATCATCTCGACAACATGTTTCATGTCTGTGATCCATGCCTATATTTTTACAAGAACCACCCACACACTATAATTTTGCAATAACATTGTCTAGTAGCAAGTTTTGGGATGCTACAAAGAATATCATAGTGATAGAATCTAAGGTTTGTAATGACGTGGCCCATCCTGGGAGGGAGAGAATGTTAGAAAGTGATATGAGATCATTTTTTTGAGTGTTTGTAACTCAAAAGATAACAGTGTTTATTTTATGTTAGTTAAGGTTTCACTTTAAATATTTTCGATTTATCTAAAGTGTCATGTATAGTTTGTATTTGATTTATTTAAAAAATATGGATAATTTTATTTCTTTAAGTTTTCATTAGTGATAAACTTTGATTCATTATTGCAGGCTTGGTGAAGGATTTCTCTGGAAAAACATTGATCCAAATGGATGTCGGTGGCCTCCAACCTATTCAAACTTGCTCATTTTGGTAGTTTTGAGGCCCTAAACAACGTTTTTTTAGGGTTCACCACAATCATAATGAGTTATAATAGGTAGTAGAAAAATGTGTATTCTTCAGATATACCTTTCCAACGGGCTATCGTGTCCCTAAAATGAATATTGTATGCAAAAGTTACAACCTCGGGAAGTTGATGTACTAACTTACCCAAATGGGGCCCACATGACTTTTGGCGCTTCATATCGTGGGGTTAGGTTTTTTGGATGTCTAAGGTTTTTGACATTCTTGTCTATTGTAAAATTGTCTTCAGAGCCTCATTGTAATCATCTTCTTGTGAATGAGCGCAACCATCACATCTCTTCTCATAGATAAGCCGCCACAATTATAGCAAGCTTATTTCCATTGCATTTTACAGTTTTAGCTTATTTCCTTATTGAGT
>JZKD02S1418346.1:0-11158 GCA_000966675.3 Picea glauca | reverse complement strand
AATTAGAGAAGAAAAAACAACATACAATAGAACAAATGAGATATCAATGAAAACCCACAACAAATTTCCTATCTTATTCCACTGGCTAAAGACTCTTTTTATAAGTTTACAATAGGTCCACCAAACATTAAAGAAATAAATAAAGTTAAGTGTCTAACTATTTGCACATAGCTTGAAGTATGAAAGACTAATTAACCAAGTGCACACAAATTGAGAGCTAAAATAAATAATAAAATATGGAACTAACTGAAGCTTGAGATCTAGAGAAGTGTTCTCATGGAGATGGTCGTTGCTGGTGTGGGCCCTTCTTGGGAATCATGCCCTCCTTATCTACATAATCTATTGTATTTTGACAAACCACTCTCAAATCCTTATCTAGGAAGCAATTGCTACTCATCCCCATTCAACAATATACGTACACCACATACATGTATATTTTTTTTGTTAGTTGTTAACTATATTTATGTGGTGAAGTGAAAATAATTATATGTGACGAGTCAATTTCCATAATTCTATATTTGTACATCACTTCTTGGTATGCATTGTTTGTGTGATACTTTGTAAAGAAATAAATAAAGTTAATTGTCTAACTATTTGCACGTTGGTCGAAGACTAAAAGACTAATTAACTAAGTGCACACAACTCGAGAGCTGAACTAAATAAAAAAATATGGAACTAAATGAAGCTCGAGATCGAGAGGAGTGTTCTCATGGAGATGTGCATTGCTGGCATGGGGCCTTCTTGGGAGTCATGCCTTGCCAATCCACAATATCTATTTTTGTTTGGTAAACCACTCTCAAATCGTTATCTGAGAAACTATTGTTACTCATCTCCATTCAACAATATAGGTAAACCACATATATGTATATTTTTGTTATTAATTGTTAACTATGTTTATGTGGTGAAGTGAAAATAATTACCTATGATGAGTCGATTTCCGTGATTCTATATTTGCACATCACTTTTTGGTATGTGTTGTTTGTGTGATGTTTTGTAAATTGATGGAATCATAATTTAATAGTGGGTTTCCGAGAGCTTCAACTAGAAGTGTTTGTTAAAGAATTTGTGTTACTTAGTAACATGTTTGCCAAGTTGGGTACATGATAATGTAGCATCAAAGATTCAATTTCAATGTTAATCTCTTTGTGGATGACAATCAATATAATTCCTATTAACATTAGTATTCAACCCTTTTGGAAAAGAGGAGGTCTATGTCTAATTTACTAGATCAAACTAGCCAAGGGCATTAATTTACAAAAGTTGTTAGAATCATGCTTTAAGTTGAGACATTATAGATTGGTATTCTCTAATTTCATAACCAACAATTGGGTATTATCTATTTTTGAAATCCAACTACTTACTATGTCATGTGAACAATTATTTGAAAATTTGTAGAGAACCTAGTTTTTCAAAGGTTGGGGTTTTAAATCCAATCAAGTGCAAGATGAATGTTAAATGATAATTGAATGCCTATAATCTACCACCCAAATTCCCTCTCTCAAAATCATGCAATCTAGAAATTTAGGGCTTTTATCCCACTACCCAAGGTCATATGAATGGAGTGCATTTTCCCAAAATGTTTGAAGCCTAGGCCTAGTAAAAAATTGTATGGAATCAAACTCAAATCCTTATTTTTAATTTCAAATGGTTAAGGTTAAAATATCTACCACAAATGATATTGATGGGAGGACTTTTGATGCATCAAACATGCCCATTCCACATGTGGATACCAAATTTGGGTTGAGTTACTAGTTAAGGGTAGCATAGATGACATCATAAACAATGTTTGATCAAAATACTAAACCTTGTTAATATTAAGATTGTTGGCAGTGTTTCATAAAATAACACTCATATATGGCATCACCTGGTAACACTAATCCACTATCAAAACCAAAACATAAGGGTGATAGAAAACTATAGTAAAGAAAGACACACAAAAATTTGTAGAAGTCATTGTAAGAGCTTGGAGAAAATCAATCCATACCCAACTATGAGATGAAGCAACCACAAGTAACCATTAACAAAAATGAGCATCGCATCAAAACAATGTATTAAGGTTGAGGAGGATGAAAATAGGGTTTTCCATGCTTGGAGGATGTAAAGAAGGGGAATATGAAATCACCAGTACTATGGAGGATGTAGAGTAGGGGAGAATGGAATCACTAGAAACATGGAGAATGAATATTTGGGTGACCAAATAATTGAGTGTTTGAGTGGACCAACTAAACAACATTTGAATGTACCAATGAATAGGGTGAAATCACATTTGAATGAAACAAAAAATGGGGTGAGATGAATGAACCATTGAATGAATGTTTGAATGGACCTTCATTGGGTTGAGCCAATGAACAAGGTAAATGGGCATTTGAATGAATGAAAGAGTCAAGGTTTGAATGAACCAATGAATAGGAGATTTGATTGTGCATGGGAGGAAAATTTGAGAAAGGGGGATGAGGGAAGGGGGATCAACTAGAGTAGCTAGAGCATTGAAGTCTGTATGCACTAGATATTGACTCCACATGCCACCTTGTCATAGATGTTTTGGTCGCTGCATAGATGGCACTACATGCCAAGTGGAGATAATGAAAATGTTGGATAAAGGAAGGAGACATAACACTATGTGAAGGAGAAGAGTCAAAGGAGGAAGGTTTCCAAAATTAGAGTAAAATAAAAAGCCAAAAAATGGTCAAATCGTTGAATATTTATCTTACTCCAACTCCTTTAAAATAAATTGTAATCAAAATTTTACTTATCACTTTTCTCTCCTTATCAGTATAACAATGTTTAATTAGCATAGTCTAAGCTTGTTTTTCATAATATTTAAAGGCTAAGATTATTTGCATCCAAATGTACACAATATCTCTTTTTTTGCTAAGATTTATTGGCTAAGATCATTTCCATGCAAATATCTAATTTATGGATCAACTGCCTTGAGCTTTTTTTTGTCATTTATAGTTTTTTTTCTCTGCATAATGCATATTTTTATAAACTTTGTGAGGTACTTCTTTTATTTTAAGGATGGTGTCTAGAATGAATCAGATTTTGTAAAAAATCGAAACTTTGTCATGTCACTTACGAGAATAAAACTTGGGTGAAGAGTATAAGACTCCATGATACAACCACTTGGGCTAGACCGAATTGACCCTTCAATCATTTGTACTTGCGCTTGAAATAAGGCTAATCATGGTTAGGGAGATGATTAGACTCAACACTTAAAGGAAAGTAAACATCATGAGAGGAAAATTAGAGTGAATATTTAGAGACGAAGTTAGAGTGACTTGTGACCAACATTAACTACCCTAGTTTAACTTTCATGAATTTAAGTATTATTGGCATTGAATTTTCCTGTAGAGATTGGTGCATTTTATAAGGATTGAATTTCTTAAAACAAAAGACTTTGAAATCACAGAGGAGAAATGACAACAAGTCAAGTTATACATGTTGTTTAGTTCAGAGTGTTTAGGATAGAGGGCTTAGTGACTAATACATCAACTTACATGGTTATCGAAGAAAATCTCATGGATTTGATGAGAGGAAAATTTATATAGTTTGATTAAATTTCTATAGCTATAATTATGATTTGAAGTTAGGACTTTGCATTTAATTCATATTCATTTATTTCACTTGCTGAGTCATAACATCATATGTTTCATGACTGCACCTTTTGAGTAAGCAAAGCCACTAAAAGTAACGCTAATAAATTTAAAATTGATTAGAAATGATTTTATTTTTCAGGGTACAAAAACTAGCTTAAGATTTAGAGCCTTGGAATAGGATTTTGTGAGTAAACTTCTCCAAGGCTATTAAACTCAACATATGTGTCTGACTAAGAGAGTGGTGAAATCCATTGTATAACTAGTGACATCAGGAGGCTCCACTCACACTAGAGTTAAGCACGAGGTCACGCAAGGTCGGTTGAGGGATATCCCCCCAATACCTTCTTAGAGTCAAAGATATTTATGGGGATCTATTCGTATATGAGGGTCTTGCTAGTACCTTTACCTCTGTGAGAGGCGGTGCTTTCGAGATTTCGGGCTTTGTTACCTTGCCCATACGGTGGACCTGACTTACGACTCTTCACCTGCACATTGGTTATATCGTGGTGGCTTAATTGCTTGACATAGGTAGCCACATAGATTACTTGCAGGGGTTATTATGTAGGTACCCTAGGTCAAATAAGGGTCAGACAACACACAACCTTTATGGAGGATTACCTCTTCGGGGGGATATGACCGACTGGTTGTTAAGCCCACGAGGGCCCTTATAAATGATTATGATACCTCCAATATTTTGAAAGGAGCCTCAGGCCCCTCTTGGGAGAGACATACCTACTCTAGTGAGGGAGGCCCCTTTTCAGCCATTATATCTTGTTTGTGTGCATATTGGCCTTTTTTTTATTTTGGTGTGCTCTTTGATTGTTAGTTGGCCTTAGGATTTTGTATTGCGTCATGATTTTTCATTGCTATGGTTAGTGGAGCCCCCATGACTCCCTCAGTTAATGCTACCCAACCCATGGTCTTTTCTCATTCCATGGGGATGAATCCTTTTGCATTTGCGAGTGGTACGCTGAATCATGATACTCAGCCAATACCTTGGGCCTCTAATCATTTTTCTCATGGTATGCTAGACATGTCTTCGCACTTGCCTTTTCGGTATGTGGTATATTCTTTGCATGTGTGTGTGTGGGCGCGTCAGATTCGACAATTGCGTCCGACGATCCCTATTTTGGGTGGTTTTTGCTATTTTTAGCGGTTTTCTAAATTAATCCCGGATGAAGGGATTAGGGTTTTAGTATCTATGGAATGCCTAAAAACATTGTATATATTGTATGGTGAATGGTGAAATTCGATATAATGAATATAAGAAAGGTTTTCCCCGGTTGAGGGTTTCCGGTATAAATCTTTGTGTACTATGTGTATGAGCCATTGATTAAATTCTATTTTTCTTAAGAATCTATATGCATTTCTTAACTTCACAGGTTTAAAACTTACATGTGGTATCAGAGCTCATTTTTGGCTTCAGAGGGATGCCTTTGTTGTTGAGGGTTTGGCTCGGTCTTGATAGATCAAGTTTATCTTGGGTCTATGATAAACCTGGGTTTAGTGGGATCTTTTGCAGTGGAGATTCGAGTGTAGAAAGAGGAATGGAAAGCTCTTCTAGAATCGAGATAGAGAAGTTCAACGATAAAAACTTTGAGCTATGGAAGATCAAGATGGAGGACATTCTTGTAGACAAAGAACAATGGATCGCTAAGGATCCTGGTACACAGCCTACTAGTACGCAGCCTACTGGCACATAGTCGACTGGTACACAACCTACTAGTACACAAACTACTAGTACACCACCTACTGGTATGTCGAAGGAATATTGCGAGAAGTTGGACAGAAGAGAAAGGAGTACTATTCAACTCTACCTGGCAAAATTGGTGTTGTTGAATGTCTCAGGAGAATCTATAGCCAAGGAAATATGGGATGAGTTAGGGAATTTGTATCAATCAAAGTCCTTGGTAAACAAGTTGTTTCTTCGAAATAAGTTGTATCATATTAGGATGGAAGATGGAGATTCTGTGATAGAACATCTAAATGCCTTTAATACTTTGGTAAGTCAACTTGTCTCTGTTAATATTACGATTGTAGAAGAAGATAAGTGTATTACTTTGTTATATTCTTTGCCAAACTCTTGGGATAATTTGGTTGTAGCAATTGGTAGTACCACTCAATCTACATTGAAGTATGATGATGTAGTTGCATCCTTGTTATCTTAAGAGATGAGGTGGAAAAGCATGGATGGTCATAGCACAGATGCTTTATTTGTAAGAGGTCATACCCAAGACAGGAATATCGGTAAGTCTTCGGGGGGGGGAGACCTAAATCTACAAGTAGATCTAAGTCTCTAGGAAAATATTTGAGGAAATGTTAGAAGTGTGGTAAAACAGGGCATTATAAGAAAGATTGCAAGTCTAAAAAGGTTGATAAACCAAAGGGGCGTGATAGTACCTCTTCCACAGAGGCGAAAACATCCACTAAAAAGGAGTTGATGTTTATCTGGCATCTACAGGTACACATGAAGATCATGATGTATGGTTGATCGACTCAGGTGCATCATACCATATGACTCCTCACAGGGAGTGGTTCTCTGAATACGAAAAATACGATGGTGGTGATGTATTCCTAGGAGATGAATCGATAGCCAAAAACATGGGATGTGGAAGGGTTAAGTTGTTGCTAAAAGATGGAAGTATTAGAACTCTCCTTGGGGTTCTGGACATTCCAAAACTAGCCAGGAGCCTAATATTTGTAAGCAAGTTGGATGATGCAGGAGTGGATACTGTATTTGGAAAGGCCACATGCAAGATGGTATGAGGAGCAGTGGTGTTGATGAGGGGAGTTCGGTGTGGAACTCTGTACAAGTTGTTTGGAAGCACTTATACTAATGGGTGTAATAGTTTTGTTGTCCCTGAGCAAAGAAATGAAGGAGACAAGACCAATACTGTCCCATAAAAGAAGACCATGTTGTGGCATCAAAGACTGGGGCATATTGGAGAAAAGGGCCTTCAAACACTGCATGGTAAAGGTATGGTTGAAGGTATGTTTAATTGCACTCTGGATTTTGATTTCCGTGAACATTGCATATATGGTAAAATAGAACCAAGTAAGATTCCCATCTGGTGCTACAAGAGCAAAGGGGATCTTAGAGTTGATACACAGTGATGTGTTTGGACCTGTCCCTGTCCCATCCCTAGGTAAATATGTGTATTATGTTTCATTCATAGATGATTTCTCAAGGAACACATGTATTTATTTTCTTAGAAATAAATCTGAGGTATTGGATAAATTTAAAGAGTTTAAGGCCCTAATAGAAAATCAGACAAAAAAGAAAATAAAGGTATTGAGAATAGATAATGGTGGAGAATTCTGCGAAAATGAATTCGAATAATTCTGTAAGAAGTGTGGTATAGCAAGGTAGAAGACTACTCCATACACTCCTCAGCAGAATGGAGTTGCAGAAAGGATGAACAGGACATTGATGGAAAAAGCAAGGAGCATGCTCAGCGGTGCCGAGTTAGGACAGGAATTCTGGGCAGAGACAATGGGTACAACATCTTACCTGGTCAATCAATCGCCTTCATCAACGTTGGATAATATAACTCCACATGAGGTATGGACTGAAAAGAAAACCTCTCTTCAACATCTTAGAGTGTTTGGTTGTGATGCTTATGTACATGTTCCAAAGGAAAACAGGAGTAAGCTGGATAAAAACGCTGAAAAGTGTATCTTTATTGGTTATAAAGATGGTGTGAAAGGTTATAAGCTTTGGAACCCAGATACCAAGAAGATTATTTACAATCGAGATGTTGTTTTCAGAGAGGTAAAAGATGTTTCCAAACAGGAATTCCTACCAAGTCTAGAAGAACCCGAGAAAATAGAGCTTTAGTTGGATGATGCAAAATCTGAATCATTTGAAGAAGATGAATCAGAAGAAGAAGAAGAACTTCATACCCCAGTATTGAGGAGATCAGTGAGAGAAAGAAGGCAACCAGAAAGGTATAGTCCACCTGATTTCCGTTCCAATTTTACTTTATCTATTACTGATGATGATCCCGGAACTGTCAGGGAAGCAGTGAATTCAGAGGATAGTAAACTTTGGAAGAAGGCCATGGTTGAAGAAATGGATGCCTTGGATAAGAATGAGGCATGGGATATAGTTGAGTTGCTAGCTGGAAGAAAATATGTCGGTAGAAAATGGTTATTTAAGAAGAAGTTTAATGCAGAAGGAAAAGTGGAGAAATACAAAGCTCGGTTAGTAGCAAAAGGTTATTCCCGGGTAGAGGGAATTGACTTTGGTGAGATTTTTTCTCTTGTTGCTAAGTTAACTTCTATTAGATTTATTTTATCTATTGTTGTTGCTTTTGATATTGAAGTGGAACGGATGGATGTGAAGACAACATTCCTACATGGGGATTTGGAAGAAGAAATCAACATGAAGAAGCCAGAAGGATTTGTAGTGAAGGGAAAGAAAGAGCTAGTATGTAAGCTAAAGAAGTCATTATATGGTCTGAAGCAATCACCTAGGATGTGGTACCAAAAGTTTGACACATGCATCCTTGGATTGGGATTTGTGAGAAGCAGGGTTGATCACTATGTATATTCCAAGCAGGTTGGTAATCACTTCATTTATGTAGTGTTGTATGTTGATGACATGTTGTTGGTAGGAAATAACATGGATGTTATCAACGAGGTGAAATCGCAGCTATCCTCCAAATTTGACATGAAGGATCTCGGTGCTGCTAACTTCATTCTGGGAATGGAAATTAAAAGAGATCGTGCAAACAGGAAACTTTGGTTGAATCAAACAAAATATGTTGAGATGATATTGCAGAGGTTTAATATGCATGGAAGTAAACCGGTCAAGGTTATTATTCCTATAGGTGTAAATTTATCTGCAGATCAGTGTCCCAAGACACAGGAAGAAGAAGAGGACATGTCCCATGTTCCATATGCCAGTGCAGTTGGCAGTTTGATGTATGCAATGGTCTGTACTAGAATGGACATTGCACATGTAGTGGGAGTTTTGAGCAGTACATGTCAAAACCAGGGAAGGAGCATTGGACGACAGTAAAGAGGGTCTTCAGGTATTTGTGTGGCACTACCAATTATGGATTGTGCTACCAAGGAAGACCAGGATTGGACAAAGTGGTGGACATACATGGCTTTGTTGATGCAGACTGGGCTGGAGATCTGGATCGCAGAAGATCTACAAGTGGGTATGTGTTAAACCTATTTGGAGGAGCAATCAGTTGGATAAGCAAAATACAGGCTATAGTTGCACTCTCAACTACATAAGCTGAATACATGGCAGTCATTCATGCAAGCAAGGAAGCAGTATGGTTACAGAGATTATGTTTAGGTATTGGGTTGGTACAACAAGCAGTGAGATTAAATTGTGACAATCAGAGTGAAATCTTCCTGGCAAAGAACCCAGCTTATCATTCGAAGATAAAGCATATTGATGTTTAGTATCACTTTGTGAGAGACATGGTTGAGGAAAAGAAGGTTTTGTTGGAAAAGATTGACACTTTGAAGAATGTTGCAGATTCATTGACAAAGTCTGTGAGCACAGAAAAGTTCTCCTGGTGTAGAGTAACAATGGGCATTGTTGCCCTGGATTATTGACTATATAATCATGTGGACCCCTGGATGCAAAGAAAACAACAAGTGGGAGAATTGGGATTGACTAGAGGACTCGACAGCGCTGACTACTTCCAATTTCGTGCAGCATTGCCATCCTCTGTCTCATCATCTTATGTGAATCCTAGTTTTGGGTCTGGGGGTATGATGCCTCCTTATTCTCCCTTTTCATTTGGTGGGAGTCATATCCCTCAGCCAACTCTTACGGTAGCTTCCTTCCTACGGATCCAATCCTAGCTTCACTTTTTCAGGAGCAAGTTCTCAAATGGGCGATCATTCTACTTATTACATCCCGTCCATCTATCCTTCTTCTGCTATGTTGGTTCCTATGAACGTTTTTTCCATGGTGGAACTTTGTCTGTCCTCTGGTCTTTCATCCGAGGGGAGTCAATTTTATAGTATGGGCAAACCCCTTCGCGAAGTTCCTTCATCTAGGGGAAACATATATCCTCACATGATTAACCCTTGTTTTGTCGCTTTCTCTTCGCAAGCGACTTCCTTAGTGTTGATGTCCTTACACCCCTTTATGAACTAGTTTGGAGGAGGATACTATCCTATCAGACAAGGCCATGGTGTATACCAGAACCCTTCATGGCCTGCAATTTCTCAAAACCAGTCTTTCCCAGAACCTTGATCTCAAATGCCGCAAACAATCGTCGCCAGTCCAGTTACTGCAAGTCATACTAGCATTATATCAGCAACCTCTGCTAGTCGTGTTGGAGATTGGTCGACAACCTTTGCAATTCATGTTGAAGACCAACAACCAGTCGTTGCAAGTCATGCTAGGGGCACAAATCTAGTCACTTCTAGTCACATTGCACACACATCAGCAACCTCTGCTAGTCATGTTGGGGATTCATCACCAACCTATGCTAGTCATGTTGGGGATTCATCATCAACCTCTGCTAGAAATGTTGAAGGTTCATCACCAACCTCTGCTAGTCATGTTGGACATTCATCACCAACCTCTGCAAGTCATGTTGGAGATTTTCTACTAGCCTATGCAAGTCATGTTAGGAGAATGTCACCAATCATTGCAAGGCATGTTCGGGGCATTCATACGATTGAGAAGCCTCGACGTATAAGACGTAAGCCCAAGTTACTTTGTAGGCTTTGCAAAGGAGATCACCTTACTCCTTGGTGCCCTGCTACTGTTGTGGTACAAGAAGAGCGGTCCTTGCCTAGGGGCCCTTCAGGTTTTGAGTCGTCTTTGGTTTCCCAACATTATAGTCCTTCTTTGGTTGATATAGTGATCGTACCGATGCAATCTTCGGCTGATCCCACTCTTCTTTTGGGTGGTGATGCATCTCTTGACCATGTTGTCCCGCATCTTGTTCAACCAGTGGTCGTGCCGATGCAATCTTCGGCTAATCCCACTCTTCTTTTGGGGGGTGATGCATCTCTTGACCATGTTGTCTCGCATCCTATTCAACCAACGATTGAAGAAATGGTCGTGCCGATGCAATCTTCAGTCGATTCCACTCTTCTCTTGGAGATTGAAAAGTCTAAGGAAGTGACATTGTCGATGCAATCTTCGATCAATCCCACTCTTCTTTTGCAGGCTGATGTGTCCTTCGACCATGTCCTTATCATTTCTAGTCCTGTACCTTTTGAGCAAGGGAGCATTCCACTCTCTTCGAGTATGCTCCCTCCTCCGAGTCCTAAGGTGGTTTCCTTTGATTGGAATGATCTTGTAGAACCTCGACTTCCTTCTTCTACACCCTTCCAGATAAGGGGCATTCTTCGATATATTGTAGATAAGGTAAGCTCCTAGCTACAATTTGGTTTCCATCAAACCAAACAAAATGAAAAGATAGTTGTAAAAGAAATCTATGAAAGAGCAGATATCAATGATATTTAAGAAAAACCCTAACTTGGCAGGACGTGAAAGAAGTTGGGTCTATATTGTATTTCCTACGACAACTTTGAGTTGTGTAATGATGCCCTTATGGGATATATTTGGCCAAAAA
>JZKD02S1418335.1:0-11158 GCA_000966675.3 Picea glauca | reverse complement strand
GGAACAAGAAAGGACTGAGTAGATGGGATAGAACACATGTGGAGAAAAATGAGCGAAACTAGAAGACTGTTGAATCACTAGAAGGGAATGTTAAGGCCATGGAACCCCATGAAAACAAAGAACTAAGGATCTAGAGTTTGCCTAGAAAGATAATAGAAACCCTAGCCTGACGCCTCACAAATATCTGGATAGATACGTGTTTACATATTTACATGAAGTATTTTTCTTTGATTTTCCTCACCTATTGCAGGAGTGGATACTATCGTTGAAACATAACCACATGACAAACTAGATTCGACAGCTAGATTGGACCCCAATACAGATTGGTCAGTTACAATAGGTGAACAACAAATTCACCCATGCAATTGACTTTTGTCTTGATAGTATTGTGGCAGTCTTCATCACAGAATTTGCAGTTGACACAGCGAAGTCATATAGCACGAAAAAGCAGGAATTTCTACGCAGACCTCGCAGAAGGTACATCCGATCATTGTATACTTTGATTAAAATACTGTTATATAACAAAGGTGTAATGATGATGGAAATAGATAGCTAAAATTCCCTACGTGCATGGGAGAAGGGGGGAAGCACTGACAGACGGAAGGATAAATGGTCGAAGGAGAGGATAAATGAAAGAAGGAGGAGGAATTCTTGGACCCGATCTTGCTGGATGACGACCAACTTAAGTGGATCTTGGCATCACCTAGAGTAAAGAGTAGCAGAGTAACCTACCAATATAAGGTGAATACCAAGAAGAGTGTCGTAGCCACGAGGCAGGGCTTGGAAGGCGATGAAGAAGAGGTAGAGGATCTCCATGCTATGGAGAAGATTGAGGAAATCCTACGTGCAACCTATGAGAGGAAAACAAGAGGCCCAAGAATAGGAGGAGAAGATAGCCATCCTTTCCATATTAATGTCAGTGTGGAACCCATAAACCCATGTGTGAATCATACACCAAAGAGAACATCACCGTTCAGACAACCGAAGTTCAGAGGAAGTAGGATAGCTAGAATCACATCACCTACCGGAGAAACAACTGGAGGAGCAAGTTTAGGCAGTACGAGTCAAGTATCTACATTGTGCGTCGGTGGTAGCAATTCCATCTTTAGAATGGCAGGACATGAACCCACAATTAGATTACCATAATTCCAGGGAGAAGCAGCAGAAGATCCAAAGAAGCATTTGTTCATTTGTGCTAAGATCTGGGAGGAAAAATAGATCACGGATGAAGATACCAAACTTGTGCAACTAGCGATCATGCTAAGAGAGTGCACACTAGACTGGTACATGATTCTAGACACAAACAATGATCCTCGGATGGCGAGGACACTAGTAGACATCAAGAAGATATTGATCAATGAGTTCCAGAAGCTAAGCTCAGAGGACCAGTACATGAATGAAATGATTGAGATTCGACAGAAGCCAAGAGAGTCTGTATGGGATATTGACCAAAGATTTAAGCGATTGAAGGGAAAGTTAAAATACCTTATGACCGAGATGCAACACTGGAATATGTTTGTTTACTCACTACTCCCACATTTAAAATACCCCTTATGACAACATAAGTTTTAGACACAGGCTGAGGCGCTACAAACAACCTTGCAACTAGAAGAGAACCAATACTAGCAGACGGACTCGACCATTAAAGAATTGAAGGAGGATTTGAAGAACCTCACATTTCAGTTGAATTAGAATAAGAACAAGGAAAAACGAGAAGTTGTTTGGTGCACCACATGTAGGACATAAGGACACCACAAGAACTAATGTCCAACATTTGCACACTATATGGAAACAGGCATGCCAAACTCACTCCCACAAGGAGGACTATGGTGTGAAATATGAAAGAAATAGGGTCACGACCCTTGTCATTGCATGATGATGCAGAAGTACCAGACAATTCCCAAGAATTCTTATTGAACTTTTTGTAAGTCCATAGGCCATGACGATAAATATTGTAGAACTATGGAGTTGATGCAGGAGAGAACATTGGATTCCTACAAGGTACAGGTTGAAATGATGACTGGGTAAGTAGCGCCACAGTTCAATCAAGCCCCAACTCCATACAATACTACACAACAACAGTAAAACACTGCGCAACAACCATACAACAATACCCAACCACAGTACAACCTGACGCAACCCCAGTATAATACCACACAATACAACCAATCACCACCATATAACATGCCGAGAGGGAATAGAGAAGGCTATCGAGGAGGAGGACGAGCCAGAGGAGGCTTCATACGTGGTCGAGGACCAGTCATGTGTCATAATTGTCAGCAATTAGGACATTATGTAAGGGAATGCCCACTACTACCAACAACTTGTATTTACTGTCGTGCATCGGATCACGAGACAGAGGAATGCTCGACACTGTTAGTAAAGATCCAGGAAAAAAGGAACCAGAACAATCAGAATGTTGAATGGATTTCAGCCGAAGCAAGGGACGATGGACGAAATATCAACATAGTCACTCGAGGAGGAACAAAGACAAGAAATGACACAGTCTGAAAAGAACCTACATAGAACCAGTGGGTAATAAAGAACATTGAACGAAGGAAGCCCTTCGATGTGCCCAAAGAAAATGAGACTTTTAAGGAAGCTAGACAGAAATTTCAGAGGAAGGACACAACATCGACTTCTACTACACAACCAACCCATGAAGCCCTAGAATACAAAATGCCACCATCATTGGATCATACCGAAGGACTGTCACTTAAGGGACAAGTAAGTACTATCCAAGACTTTTTGCAGTCATGCATAAAAATACTAAGTGATCCTTCATCTGTAAAAATATTGCAAAACATCTTAGAGAAATGTAGCAACGAGACAAAACAAAATCTAGAACCAAAAATTGTCAATCACCTACACAAAAGGAGAAGAACAAGTAGGGAATTCAGATTGAATTCCAACATTGGGGATTTCAATGGAAGATATCATACTGGACCTAGGATCCGAAGTAAATGTACTACCCAAGAAAACCTATCAATGCATGGGAGAACCAACCTTGGGACATTCGAATGTCCAACTAAAACTAGTGAACCAACACATATTCCTACCAATCGGGAGGCTGAAGGGCGTAATGATAGATCTTTATGGTGTGTGAACCAAAGAATATTTTGAAGTCATTGAAATAGTAGATGGCATAACACCATACCCGACACTACTCGGTCTAGACTGGGCATTCGACAACCAGACCATAATTAATTTGAAGATAAGAAAAATGACATTTCAATCCAGATATTATAGGGTTATAGAACCACTAGATCCATCAGAAGGGGAAAGGTTCATAGAACCCAGTTGCCTAGACTTAGAGGAAATGGGCCAGTTATACAGGAAAACTGCGCACGAGGAGGATTATGTAAACCCAACTGCAGACGGGGTACTCAATTGGCATAGTATTACTTCATGCATGACGGATTCAGACACCAGGTTAGAAAATTGGCAGTAGAGACTACATGAAGTATCCACGAGAAGATGTGCAAGAATAGACCACATAGTGTGATGGATAGGCATAGAAATTCCAGAAACCACCCAGTTTCCATGGACTTAATGATTTGGAAACATTCTTGACACAATATGAAGATGAAGTATTAGATAACCAGAGGCTACTAGCACTGGACTTAGCACTCAAGCCCACACCTGCTAGATGGTGGGGTGCACACAAGGAGACCATCAAGCAAAACGTGGACATGAGACCATCTTGCTCATGTGAATCGATCTCTCCATCTACTCTCTCAGAACCAACTTTTCCTAAAATAGTCTAAATGTTCTTTTGGCGCCTCAGAAGTAGAATACTTGGGTCATATGGTTGGGAAGGATGGCATCACGGTGGATCCAAAAAGGATTGAATCTTTGCAAGACTGGCCTCACCCAAAGACTCTCAAAATCTTACGTGGATTTTTGGTCTTAACAGGTTATTATCACAAGTTTGTTAAGAATTATGTAAAGATTACAGCACCTCTCACTGCTCTTCTAAAAAAGAACTCTTTCACTTGGACTCCAGGCACTGCTCAAGCTTTTAAAACCTTGAAGATGGCCATGTGCACCACTCCAGTCCTTTCCCTTCCTGATTTCACAAAGACCTTTTTCTTGGAATGTGATGCCTCAGGGAAAGGAATTGGTGTTGTCCTTATGTAAGAGGGTCGGCCTTTGGCCTTTACCAACAAGAAACTATCTAAACGAAATCTGGAAAAATCAATATATGAAAAGGAAATGTTGGCTATTCTTCATGTCGTTGATCTATGGTGCCCTTTTCTATTGGGGCAACGTTTCCAAATTAAGACAGACCATCAAAGCCTCAAGTATTTTCTAGAACAATGCATTTCCTCCCTGAAGCAATGAAAATGGGTGACTAATCTCTTTGGATATGATTATGAGATCATTTACAATAAAGGCAAAGACAATGTGGTGGTGGATGCAATTTCCCGAAAATATGAAGATGAAGGATCCCTTTTTTCTCTTTCCTTCATTGTACCAGATTGACTCCAATCCATTTGCTAGGAATGGCTACAAGATCCCAAAAGTTTGCATATGATCCAACAATTGCAGTCCAATGCTCCAACTTCCCCAGGGTACTCTTGGCTCCATGATGAGCTTCGATACAAAGGCCATTTGTATTTAAGTAAACAATAAAATATTAAATCCACGGTCCTTTCTGAGCTTCATGCTACACCCACAGCGGGGCACTCTGGGTTCACCAAAACCTATGACAGGGTCAAACGTTCTTTTTTCTGGGATGGTATGAAACAAGACATTCGTAATTTTGTCACCGAATGTAATGTGTTTCAACACAACAAAGGAGAAACAATCAAATCTTCGGGCACACTACAACCGCTTCCAATTCCACCTGCTATTTGGAAGGATATCTCTATGTATTTTATTACAGGCTTACCCAAATCAGGAAATAAATCAGTCATCATAGTGTTTGTTGATCGCCTTTCCAAGTATGCTCATTTCTGTGCTCTTCAACACCCGTTTACAACATCCACGGTGGCTCAATTTTTCATGGATTGGGTCTTCAAGCTTCATGGCATGCCGCACTCTATTGTTTCTGATCGCAACCCAACTTTGACAAGCAATTTTTGGCAAGAACTTTTCAAGCTACAAGGCACCCAATTGCATCTCAGCACAACTTATCATCTCGAGACTGATGGCCAAATGAAAGTTGTCAACAAGTGTTTGGAAACATATTTGAGGTGTTTTTCCTCGGAAAAGAAAAATCAGTGGGCTCAATGGTTACCCTTAGCTGAATGGTGCTACAACACTTCATACCATACAACTACACACATGACTCCTTTTGAAGCGGTATATGGACAAAAGCCACATTCAATTTTCTCATACTTACCTCATGTCTCAAAGGTCCAGGCGGTTGACCAAACACTTACAATTTGAGAGGCTATTCTTCATACCCTCAAAGATAATTTATTCATGGCACATAATCGAATGAAGCAACAAGCAGATCAAAGTCGCTCTAAACGTCAATTTCCAGAAGGGGATCAAGTGTTTCTTTGACTGCAACCTTACAAGCAAACTTCCCTCAAGGTCGAGCATTGGCAGAAGCTAGCGCCCAAATTTTATGGTCCTTATATCGTTCTCAAGCGTGTGGGACAAGTATCCTATCAGTTATCTTTGCCTAATCATTCAAGGCTACAACATGTTTTTCATGTTTCATGCTTAAAGAAGGTGATAGGAACTAAGTGCCAAATTCAAACCAACCTTCCCGAGTTAGCCGAAGAAGGATACATTTGGATACAGCCACAAGAATTTTTGGACCAGCGTGAGCATCGCCTGCGTTAGAGAACCATCAAGGAAGTATTAGTCCAATGGAAAGATAAAACTCCAACAGATGCCACTTGGGAACCAGCTACCATTCTGTAGCAATTTCTATTTCTCAAGCCTTGAGGACAAGGTTTTTTTTAAGGGGGAGGACATGTTAGGGTCCTAACCCGCACATAGGTAGAACAATATATTCAGATATAATAAAGATCAATATTAATAAGGCCTTGCAATAAAATAGAATAAGTCGAATGTAAGAAGACCTAATAGAAGCTTCTGCTTTTGGAAGGATCTTCCTCTAGATGCTTCCTTTGATAGACATATTTAGTATAAATAGGAGTCGAGGGTATGAGAACCCTAGCTTGGATATTATTGTAATATAGCTCTACTCGACTGGAGGTTGCCACCTCGAAGAGGCCCGTGAACATTGCTCTCAGAATCAAAGTGTTATTTATGTTGTTATTCTTATATCATTTTAGTGTTATTGTGGTGATTGTTCATGTTATATTATTGTTATTCTGCCATTTCTAGAATTTTATTTCTATTCTGCATACTTTTTATATTTGGTATATTACAATTTTTCCAATCCCTTTTATTGTCATTAATTGATTAAGGTCCAAAACATTGAGTACTATGTGCAATGTAAAATAAAGAGTATTGTGATTCCACTTGAAGATAGAAACCCACAAAGTGTCATGTGCAATGGAAAGTAAGGGACATCGCAAAATGCATTTCCTCATAAAATGGGAAATTTATTAATTATGTGATTTCTTTTGCATGTATTCATTTTTTGGAGAAGCATTTTATTGATCCCAGGACCTGAGGGGGAGAATCTAGAAGAAAAATATTGGATTTTATATTTTACGAGCTACAACACCTCTGGGCCTTTATCCCCTTCTTGGGTCAATGGACCCAAAAACCTAGAAGATGAGGAAACGAAGGGGAAGAAGGATGGAAGGTGGTAATTATGACCCTTCAAGGAACCACCTAGTAGCAATGTTTTTCTCGAGTGTGAACAACTTGCTAGGAAAAAATGAAAACCACCAAGGTGAAATTAGGAAAAAGATATAATTTCACAACAAATGTTACATAATCAAGAAATGATTCTTTGCAACATGTTCAAATGCTTCAAATATTAAAGTGAAACTCACCATAACACCAAAATCGCTACCTCGTGAAGCAAGACTTGTTTTCCTCTGGGACTAAGTCGATGTAGTGGATGTTTCTCTGTTGTTGATGATGAGTGAAAATCAACACGAATAGGGGGGACCCTGTAGGATTTTCTACTCAATATGACTCTTGAAATTCCATGTCTACTTCCCGTGGGCCTCGAGACATGATCTCCTTAGTTATTTCTAGACTGAGGGGGTAATAGGGTAGTATTTCTCATCGAGGGCATCGACAAAATCCTCCCAAGTGAGTTCTAGCCCAAAAATTGTAGACTCATATACGACATGTTTCTCACAGTAATTTTCCCACCATTCTCTGACATGGGGGAGGGATTTAAGGAGTGCAAAGATGATTTTTTCACTATTGGATGGAGAGAGAAAGAACCCTTTAGAAAAATTAACCTTTTTTCCAAAGTGTCGATGTCTATATGGCCTTCAAATAAAGGAATATCAAATTTAACTTGTACCTTGAAGGGCATTGCACCTCTAAAGTGATTACAGGTTGAAGGTTCCTTCGTTTCTATTGGAAGTTGTCGAAGGATTTGGTAGAAATTATCCATCATATTGTTCCTCTGTTGTGCTAGGGATTCCTCGAGCAATAGTTTGATAGGATCTCTTGCTCCATAATATCTCTTTTCTTCTTCTATGGGAGGTGTCTTGGGTTGGTAGGAGTGGTCTTCCCTGATCTCAACTATTTCAAGACCCAATTCTTGAGAGTTTAACCTTGTTCGAGGACATGCAAAGAGAAAAAACAAAGAGCATATTGCTCTGATACCACTAATACAGATTATGTTGAGAACTAAATGAATGTGGTGATATAACAAAGAAACACATAGAGATATTGCAAGAAGCATAGTAGAGATATTGCAAGAAACATAGTAATATATTTGAACTCAGATTCTAGTAATGAATGGAATACAAAAGATTGTAAAATGTAAAGTGCACAAACTAGCTAGAATGGTGGTAGCTTATCCATGAAGAAAGGCATGCGTCAGTTACGCTCATTCAAGATACAAACATGACTTTTTAACATAATGCATCAACGAGAAAACCCTAAACCCAAAAGATGAAACACCAAAATGTTTGTGGGCCTCAATGTGGTTAGTTGATACGTCAAATTCCAAGGGGTGTAACATTTACATACGATCTATGTTTGGGGTGCTTGGTAACTAGTCAGAAAGGTCTAACTTATAATTACACATTTGTAACAGCCCAACAATTTCCTTTGGTTATATGATGGGCGTTTCCACGCCAAAAAAATATCATTTAGGGCCTCAAAATGGCCCCAAAAGTTTGGGACCTGGAAAACTATAGAAAAACTGCCAAGATGTGGAACCATTTTGAATTATTGGAATAGGTAGGTGGCCACCAGTATCCACCTGGATCAATCCATGGGGTCACATTGAGATAGTTGTCACATAATTGGGTACACCTATAGGGTTTTTACTCAATGACCTTACAATCTGTGCACACATAAGTGCATCAAAGAAAAATTCCATGTTTCTCCTTATCAACGACCATTGGGTTAGCACATCCAATGAAAGTCCATTCATTTGAGATGTAAGTCACCAATACATCATGGATGGTACCTAATAAAAACTTGTCAATATCGATTATGGTGCCTAAACTGATAGGGACCACATGAGGCACACAGTAGAAGCATCCATCCTAATGTATTGACCTTGAGACCTCTTGTGTGAAGCTCAAACCACTCAACCAATTGAGTTATCCCATTGGGATGAGGGAATTCCCCACATTTCATGGAAGGTAGCTTATGCAAACCCATCAATGTTGATTATGGTTCCTAACCTAGTAGAGACCAAGTGGCACACAACAAAGGAAGCCAACATGGGGGAATCAACCTTAATTCCTCTTGCATGAAGCTCAACAACTTTTTAAAGGAATAATTCCAAGGAAGATATGAGATCTACTCCCCATTTAGTCATGTGAAGTTACCATCCACTATTGTGGTTGGTAGTTAATGTCAACCTCCATTAAAATAAATGGTGTGTAGGGGGGTAATATATAGGGCACTACCATGGTACGAACACCCTCACTCTGAATCCTTAGTATGTGGGAGGGTGAGTGGGATCTGTTTCTCCAATATATGTATGTGCAAGGATTAGCTTAATTAGTTTAACCATGTCTACCAAGGTGAGTCCTTTGGGATTATCAACTATAATTTGTATTGGTTGTTAATAGTGTGTGTACATACATTCATACACATAAGGGCTAATTGGATTGGCTTAACCATTATCAACAATTATATGTATGGTTATTAATATCATCTTGAGATATGTTATTATTTATAATTTATACTTGGTAAAAAAAAATGATTTTAATTAGAAAAAACTCAAATTTTCTTATATATATTTTAATATTTATAAATATTAAATATTTTAAAAAATAATTCAATTATTCACAATTCATTTTTTTACATTATAGTTAAACTCATTTAACAAGTCTATCAAAAATATTATTTTTTTCTCTTTTATAATTTATTTAACTAAATAAGTATATAATTATAATGTAGAAAAATATCCATCTATTACCATGAACAAAATGATATATGTTGATAATATATATATACCATAAACAAAATGATATATATATATAGATTGAACAAAATATAAAATGCATTAAAGAATGTAGTTTTTTTAAACATTATGAAAGTGTTTGGAGTTAAGTAATTTGAGACAGGAACNTATATATATAACAAAATATAAAATGCATTAAAGAATTTAGTTTTTTTAAACATTATGAAAGTGTTTGGAGTTAAGTAATTTGAGACAGGAACCAAATACATGTTCTATCACACCATATCTTCATTTAACTAAACTACCTTCAAAAAATATATTAATACAGCATAATCATACTTATTATTATTAATTATTATAGATAGCACTTTGAGAAATATTATACATAAGTGTACAAGTCTTGTGTCAATAAATAAATAAATATATATATATAAATAATATTAATGCATAATACTTTGAGAAATATTACACATATAAGTGTACAAATCTTGTCCCAAAATATATATATGTATATCTCCTTTCCAAGGCAGAAATTAGTGTGTCATCAGGAATCTTATTTCAGACAAAACAGCAAATGCAAACTTTGATGCACTGAAATTACCGGGGCACTCTTGTCATGTTCCTCAAGAGTTCCGAAGGTCCGTGTAGTATTCTTGGAGTCACATTTTGATTATTGAAATTTCTTTGTTTGCATTTTTAAGCCATTTTAGATCATCTTTTGTTGCAAATCTGAGATCTACATGGTGCGCCCCTGTTCCTAATGAAACAGTAATTAAATCAATTACAAAACCAACAAAATCACAATAAAATTTGACTTGTGGGTCGATTGCTTCAAATCCTGAGTTTTTAATTTAATTTTAATTTGGTTAATGAAACAGAAAAAGGATAATATCTCTGGCTTACCTTCTTATGCAACAATTGCAACTACGCTTTCGTTTATATATTATTTTACAACAAATTTAAAATAAATGCTTACCCATGCTTTAAACTAAAAAAATTTAAGATTGATATAGAATAGGTTTAACCATTCATATTCATAGAAAAAATTAGATAATCTTAATTTCAAAATATTTTTTAATTCAATGGTATTACACATAATTTCAAACTAGATAATTTAATATTTATATATAAAATCAATATAGCAATTCATTACAAAATATGAAATATTGTTTTCAAAGTTTTTATAATAACACTTTTGATAAATTAAACTGAGAAGTAGAATATGTAATTAAGTGAAAAATATAATATGTTATTTTTAGTGTTGTTTAACTGTTTTAAGTTTTGTTTATTTTTTATAGGAATGGAGTCACATAAATTTGGACAAAATTGAAATTTATTATTATTTAAATTGTATTTTTGAAAGTATAAATATATTGGGCTGTTCCAATTATACAATTTTAGTCACTCAAATCTACAAATCCAACAAGTTCTAGCCAAATTACTAATAAAATAAATAAATAAAATATATCCTGAAAAGTCTTGAATTGTTAAAAAGTATATATGGTGAGGCCTATATGTTTTTATTAGATTTTAGGAAAAAAATTTAAAATTTAAAATTTTATTAATTTTTTAATTAATTTATTTGTAATGATTGAAATTTACTATTGTTTAAATTGCATTTTTGAATGCATAAATATATTGTGTTGTTCCAATTATACAATTTTAGTCACTCAA